>KL271116.1:0-16638 GCA_000699545.1 Podiceps cristatus
TAAACCATGACACTGAAGAAACCACATGTAACACTTCACTCAAATTAGGCTGACAGGCTCATTTTACCTATGTATTATGTATTAATAACAATAGGTACTGTATGTAACTTAAAGCTTAAACATTCAGGAACTGATAAAATGAAAGTTTACCTGAACCCTTCCAAACTAACTGTCTGTATCTTACCTTTTGTCTGGAGAATATAAGCATAGAAAAATAATATATCTTCTAAATAACACCATATCACTGGAAAGTCCAACACAAGACTAAATTCCGGATGCCAGTATAATATTTTTTAAACTTATATGGCTATAATATTTAATACCTAATAAATTATTTGACTTTGATCTTTCTGATGGCTCTGCTTTCTAACATTTTTTAAGCAAGACAGCAGCTAGTGATGCAAGTGCATATACAAACCTGAGCCAGCTGTGGAAATCCCCATTACAGAAGATGTTAATAGTCTTTAGAATTAAGACTAGAAGGCAAAGATTTTTTTTTTTTTGAGAAAACAAAAACCCCTTAGTTGCTTAACCATGAATATGTCCATATTTATTTAATTATTTTTATTATTATGTTGTTTGCAGGTATCACTTTTCACTTGGGAGGTAACAACCGTCAAGTTCCTGGAAACAGGCAGTCTGAGTAAAAGCAAGCAATTTAAGCAGTGCTATTTGTCTTGCTATTCAATTTGAATGTTACACACATGATAAAACTACTGTAGAGAAAATAATTTCAAATAGGCCTCACCTCTCCTCTTTGTCTCTTGAAATAAATCTAATCTCCTCCAACTTTCTAACCTGAATGTGTACATAGCTAACCAGACTCACTAGAAGTCCCTTGACTTACATAACAAAATGCACTAGGTTGTAATAAGTGTTTTCCATACCAAGACTTAAAGTATTTGACAGCTTTGTGTGGCAGCCTGAGCAAAAGACCTAAAAAAAACCCCACAGTTTACTTTTCTTAGTGGAGATTCTTCCTAATTTTTCAACAGTTCAAAGCTAATAACAATGTTAAGTAGTTGAAAATGTTTAACGTCACATCCTTTCTTAGAACTACATTTCACAATTATTTTGCAGAAAAGTTTTTTCAAAAATCCATGAGAACTGTATTCAAGTTGTGCTTATAGGACCATGTCCAGCTGGGTTTTAAACATCTTTAAGGATGGAGACTTCATCTCTAGACAACCTGTACCAGTGTTAAATCACCTTCATAGTGTATTCCTATGTTTAAACAGAGTTTCCAGTATTTCAATTTCTGCCCATTGCCTTTGTCCTTTTGCTGGGCAATATTAAGAGTCTTGCTCCATCTTCTTTTCTTACTCCCATCTAGTATTTGTATACATCAGTAAGATCCCTCTGAGCCTTGTCTTGAATCTAATCAAACCCTACTCTCTCAGCCTCTCCTTCTATGTCAGATACTCAAATTACTTAATTGTCTAATCTTCCTGCCCCTTTGCTAGACTCACTCCAGTATGTCCATGTCTGTCTTGTACTGGGAAGCCTAGAACTGGGGATGCAATTCCAGATGTGGTGTCACCAGTGCTGAGCAAGATCTCCTTTGACCTACTGGCAACATTCTTCCTAAAGGCACATTGCTGGCTCACATCCAGCTGCTTATCTTCTAAGGACCCCAAGGTCCTCTTCTGCAAAGCTGGTTGGCCCCCAGCATGTACTGGTGCCTGGGGTTACTCCTCCCAGATGTAGAACTTGGCATTTTCCTTTGAACTTCATGGGACTCCTGGTTGCTTGTTCCTTCATCCTGTTGAGTTGCTTCTGAGTGACAGCACAACCATTACTCGTTAATCCAGAGAGTCACTAAATTTGGTGTAAAGACTGCCAAATGTATGCTGTTATATTTTTCTTTAAGAGAATACTTTCTGGAGACCCAAAAACCATTGTGGAAATATACTTAAAGCCAGCTGCTTCTCAGCCATGAATCTGAGCCTACGTCATCTGGAAAGACCATGTTTTTTCCCTAAGCCTGCCAGTGTTAGGGGTCATCAGCTTCTCTTGCACAATTTCTAAATATTTCCTTTTTATTCTTTTTGCAGACAGCTGCTTTTTTTTGCTGCTTGCTTTCCTGTACTACTGAAGCCAAAAGGAAGTGGGTGTATATGCCACTCAGGACATGGATAAAGCCTTGTTGTTTTTTTGTCTCTCACAGTACAAAGGGGGAATTTGCAACAGGTCACTTCTTTTTGTTGCTGCTTCCTGGAAAGGACAAAATAGAAAAAAGTCCACCCCATACAGCCTGTTTTCACTCATGCCACACATCTATTTTCAGATTTAAAAAGCAAGAAGGCAAAAAAGTACTTAAGATGGTATTATTAGAAGAGTTTACTTCTCATTTAAGTTCATTTGCTTCCAAAGAAATCTAGCAAGATAGCTAAACAGTCAACACACCACTGAGGACAGACAGCACTTGCGTTCCCTAGCCTGTTTGGATGCTGCCTACATGTCTCTCTCACTGCATGTCCTGTTCTCTCATCACTTTCACAGGAGAAATGATAGTGACCTCCATGGGCTAAGCAATTAAAAATTTACTGGAAGAAAATGCTAAGCAAAAGCCAAAGATTGCAATGTTTAGCCTCCTTTGAGGAGTTTGTATGCCATGCTGCCATCTCAAACATCCAAAAATTCCACCCCTCAAACTAATAAGTTTTCAATGAGACTATGTGCAATAAACAATGTCTTGTGTTCTTTTTAGTGTCATCCAAACTCTTGGGCCTGTAATGAATAGTTCCAGAGGGTTTTGATTTGGCATCCTCCAAGTGAAAGCTGGAACTTGCACTTAGCCCTTTGATTACAGAAAGATCTGTTAAAATTATTTTATTAATGAATTTTGAATGGGGGTGAAGTCCCATAAGTAGATTTTTTGGTATAAAAAGACCTGCTCTCTCTTTTATTTTTTTAGGTGCTGTTTCTTCACATTACTCATGCAATTCATGGATTCTATCCCAGCTAAAATTTCTCAGGTTGACAAAGGTTTCTTTGATCTGCAAAGGGCAATGACACTTGTTGGAAAGACTGTTGAGAAACCAAGGTAAATTTTTTTTTTTTTTTTTTTACACCCTCTGTGTTAGTTGGCTGCTTTCCACAGAATGGAAGGAAATGCTCTCATCTCCAGCAGTGTTGGACTTAATTCCAGTTTAATGTGTTATTGACCAAATTCAAAGAATATGAACTCGATAGAAGCTATTTTTAGTAGAGCACAGTTTCACCATAAGCAGAGTGTTTTCCTGGATGACTGAAAGTCCACTGGTGTTTTCTGCAGCAATTCAGAATTCTCTTTCCATGTCACTAAATGCAAGTGGCCTACAAGCAGACTTGATTATACCACATTTAAATGGAAGTTAGTAGCAATCTGTACCTTTCAGATGCCTTTAATGTACATGTTGTTGCAACTCTGAAAAAAACAAACAAAAAAATCCCCAAACAAACCAGCCCAAACCAGCCCCACAATGGAAAACCAATATTTAGTTTAGATTATTTTTTTTAAAAAAAATCCTTGTTAATTATTTGTGCTCACTTGCATATTTTCACGTCAGAATTGTCAGACAGAGAAAACACAACACTTAGGATCAAGCCAATTAAAAAAACTTGTCCACTTTCCAGTGGAAAATCCAGGATGCAGGCATGGTGTTGGTAAAGACGTTAGTGCTGTACTCTTCTATAGGATGGGCTGCTTATGGAGATTTGGTGAATATGGCTGTACTTTTTCTCTCCTTAGAACAGGTATCCTTAGGCGAGCAAGGAGGGAGGGCTTATGTTCCTTTCCCTAGAAGAGCTTGAGTTTTGCTTGGTATTTGTAAAGGCTTTGAAAGCCTGCTTGTATTCTCTTACATAGCTATGCTGTACATTCACAGCAAGGTCATACAATCTTGGCCTCTGTCATTTCACCATTAGCCTTACTGGAACTATTTATCTGCAGGTACATAATTGATGGACCTGGAGGTTTAGCATTTCTCCACCCTGTTTTAATACTGTTTAGTACATCATGTTCCAAAACAGTACGCAAATGCTTGGGATGTGGGCTAGGGCACTTTTTACAAAGCATTTAACAAGTTGAGGTATGATACCCTAAGCTCTCTGCAGTCTAGGAGTTCTTCATCTTGTTCACATTTACATGAATTATGAACTGTGTGATACCTGTTTTAAGATTCCACTATTTAAAACAGTTGGGTAAATAATTAATAAATTTCTGTGGTCCAATTTAATTAGCAGAGGTGCTTGGCACTGCTCATTTTACAGAAATGGCCTAAGGCCAGCAGCTGTGATACTGTTCTTTAGTCATCTTATTAATGACAAGGTGAATATTATGACTATTTTCCAAAATAGTGAGGTATGGGTGTTTGAGGAAACTGTTTTCTTAAACAAAAAAATAACAAAACAAAAAAAAAAAAAAAAAGGAAGCCTTAGTTCAACTGCAAATCCTTGTAATGGACACCATAATTTTGTATCTTGAAGTATCCCATTACAGTGAGCAAGTACTGTGTCTATCTGGAGTCCTATCTTCTAGAGCAAGACGGTGATGTCATTGGCTGTGCTCATGCACTATAGCTTAGGTTTCACAAAGGTGAAATACAGAGCATTTGGATCCGACAAATTTGAAGCCTAACAACATTTTAATATTCACTTCTTGCAAGACCTCCTGAAATACACAAGGTGCCAAAGAAATGGCACCTTAGAACCTATCTCTGCCAAAAGTTATCCTGTACAGATGCTCAACTGGAAGAACCAGATTGAGAAATGATGATGAGAACTCCTCTGAAGTATCAGTGTAGTATTTACTGAGCATGCATCAGAGGCTTTGGTATCTGGGTCATTTGAATGCTTCGATCTTCTGGTACTGTGTCATTCTTTTATTGCGCATACTCGCTTTATTAATGCTTTGTCTAATGCTGTTGTCCTTTACTGCTGCTTCTTGTAAAGATCCCTTTGATTTAAATCTGTTTGTAACTGGGCTCACTCTGTGTGGTTATTTTGCTGGGGAGACCTATAAACTACTCATATCTTAAACCATGTTATCCTTTAGGCATCACTATTATTCCCACTTTCAGGATGTTAGGATGTTAAGAATGTTTGTGTTCCCCATATACTGTCTTAGCTTGTGAGCGAGCTACAAAAATAAGTTTGGATTGAAAAAGCAAATGTTCTAGTTCTTCCTCATGTGTTGTTATGGTTATGTTTTTGTCATGGTTTATCCCTGAACGGTAATCAGACCACGCAACTGTGTGCTCACCCCAGTGTGTGAGGAGGAGAATTGGAGAGAGAGAGAGCTTGCAGGTTGAGATAAAAAACTTTACTGGGACAGCAAAGGAAAAGATAAAAATATATTCATTATAATTATATAAGGATAATAGAATATATAAAATGAATGATGCACAATTTCTCACCACCCTACAACTGATACAGCCCGTCCCAAGTAGCAGTCAGGGAGCAGGGATATTCCCCCGCAGCCATCCGAGAACAGTGAGTTCCAGAGAGAGTGCGAGGGAACAGACGAACAAACAACAAACAAAAATAATGAAAATAAAAGTAATAAAAAAGGAACATGAACAGAAAACAAACTAAACAAGGAACCAGAGCCAGGGGGCAATGGCTGACCCTCTTATACCGCCCACGCCATCTATGGTATGGAATACTCTCGTTGGCCAGTTTGGATCAACTCTCCTGGCTGTACCCTCCCAGGTTTTTGCACCTGCACATCAGCAAAACCTGGGAAACTGTAAAATGTCCTTGATCGTTCAGCAGCACCAACACCAGCAGCACGCTATCACCATTTTTCCCATGCTAAATCCAAAACATACTAGCTGCTGAAAACAAAACTTGCTCTGTCCTAGCTGAAACCAGGACAGTTTTAAAAGACCTTCTTTGGACACTTTGAAAATTTTAAATATGGGGGTTTTTTTACTGTTTGTTCTTTGACACTCAGGCTCAGATTTTTGTTTGTCTTTTGAATGAAATAGAAACTGGTCTTTGGGTTTTTTTAAGGTCCATGGCTCTTCTGAAAGACTTGGGCTGACATTTAGCATGAAAAGATATACATATGAGAAATAACATACTGTCTCTGAACAATTCCTGCAGTTATGGTCAGACATTGTCTGCTATGTGTAATTTTAATCCTGATGTGATGGCTGGATTCACTCACTAAATAAGGAATCCTGCAGACACCTACATAATGGTTATGTTAAATGCTCTTCAGATTACCTTCCTGTTCACTGTTGTTTTCCCTTGGAATCTGGTAGAAGTGCACTTGGTGCCATTTCTGTTAGGATCTCAGTCTTTCCCTGTCCTTAATGATAGCACACCGTCTCTAGGCATCAAGTAGCTACTGTTTTGGCCAAGAGCTGTCTGCTTCTTGCAGTATCTATGACTTAGGTATCTGTATGGCAATGAATGAATCTTATGCATAGGAGATTAGAAAGATTCAATGTCTGTCTTACCCATTGTTCCTTGCTGGAAGGTTTTATTCCAATTATTTTCCATAACTTAAACAAACAAAACCCCCCACCCCACAACAACAACAACAAACCCCACCAACAAACAAAAACCCACCACCCACAGCATACTGACAGTCAAAATGAAATTCAGTTTCCTTAATTTTGTCTAATTACTGCAACAGCCCTTATGTGAGCTGATTGAGGTTTTTTCCTTGCCCATTATTTATAAGCTTTTATATTATGTGAGAGGCTTTAAATTTCTCTGGATAAATTATGTGTAGGTGTAGATACTAACTGATTCTTTTTATTTAACCTGTTCAGTAATAATGATGTTTAATTAGTTCAGACCTGCACTGGAAATTGGCCTGTATGTTTCTGGTTTCTTCAAATATGGATTAAAATTAAGCTTTATAGTTTTATACTGAGGGTTTTTTAAAGCTGAAAACAATAGTCAAATGGAGTAAATAAGTGCGGGATTGTTCCAGTGTTCTGCTTCATTAGCACGTGACTTTCTAAAAATACAGAAGTACATAAGACTAAGTGTCAAATAACTTCTGCAAAATTAAGTCCTTAAAATAGCCTACAGAGCTCCCCTTAAGAAGTTTCTTTAATTAGTTGTAAGGATTTTGAACAGTGGTGTTTCTGCTGCAGTACAGTCTGAGCCTGACAGGCTAATACCTTAAATGGGGGAAAACATTTTTAATGTACTTTTTACAGAAATGTAGACTACGGACACTAGTGTAGACTACTGGTTTTGATAAATCAAAGCCAAGGGGAAGAGGATCCTGTGGCTACAGCAACTTGGCATGCTTCCAGCCTTTTCCAGGACTGTTACAGCCCACTTGTTTTACCTTTGCTACTTCAGTTCCCTCATACCAACTTCACTTTTGGAGGGGTGTGCTGAGCAGAGAAAGCTGATGCTGGTCAGATAGCTACAGCTGTCAGGAAATAATGCACTGTGCATGAAGGCGTACTCCACACTTCCTACTTGTAGCATTCTTCCTCTCAGGCCACAGAGCCCTAGCCACATGATTTTTAGATACAAGGGACTTTCCTGTGATCACAGGAGGATTAGGTAACTGCCCTACCGCTTGCTCTCTCCCTGTTAGGGGGTTTAGGATTTGATCCAAAACCAACAGAAGCCTGAGGACAGAATCTCATTGACTTACACTTTTTAAAGTCAGGCTCTATAAATAAAGACAGACTTCATAGAGTGGACAGCTTGCATAAATGTGATCAACGGAAATGAGTGCTTTCTCCTAGACTCTCCACCCTGCATCCAGCAGACCCATCAAGCTTCACTGTTGAATGTACATGCCAGAGGCGTAGCAGGAACACAATTAGGCCTTACAGAGGTTTTACAAAATCAAAGATATTATGGACTTTTGGCATTTTCTAGCCCAGTCTCCTGCTCAAAGCAGGAACTCCCAGCAGTGCTGGATCAGGTCAGCCATGGCTTTGCCTCACTGAGTCTAGAAAACCTTTAAGGATGGAGACTCTGCAGCCTGAGTGGTCCATTCCAGTACTGCATTACCCACCTGATGAAAAAACTTTTTCTAGCATTTGGCTTGAACCTTTGAAGTAGGGGCATCTGCCTGAGCCACCAGTTGTTATCTGCTACTATGGAGGAGAATTTGTCCCTGTCTTCATAACTGACCTTCAGGCTTCTAGTAGATCCCCCCTTGGCCTCCTTCACCCAAGTAAACAAGAGTAGCTCCCTCAACCTCTCCTCATAAGGCATGTGCTCTAGGGCCATCTCTTAACAGCTATTTACTGCATCCTCTCCAGTTTTTCATCAATTTCTTTGAGCTGAGTGCCCTAGAGTTGACTAAAGTACTTGAGATGCAGCCTCACCATTTCTGAGTACTGAGGCATAATGACGTCTCTCACTTTGCTGATTGCATTTCTAGTGTAGCCCAGTACGCAATTTTCGCCAGCTTGTGATGAGAGCACACTGTTGGCTCATGATCAACTTATTTTCCACCATAACTCCTACATCCTTTTCAGCAGGGCTACTCGACAGCCAATTGATCCTTACTTCTTTGCAGCCTAATGTTACCGCTATGCTTGCTTACCTTTTAATCAGAAAAATAGCATTTTATTCCTGTTTTAAGATCAACTTGACTTAAAAAGTTTAAGGGGATTGTGTGCTTCTGCTGTTGGCTTGATCTAGTGCAAAGATAAGCATCAGCTATACAATCTGCATGCAGCTCTACACACTTCTGTATATGGTGTTTTTCTCTGTTCCATAGCTTTCCCTCTTGGGAAAAAGCAGCTATTCAACCTCTTTTTCTGTAATTGCTTTAATTACAGGCAGTTAAAAATCAGCTTGTGAAAATCCATCTGCAGTCACTAAAGAGTTACAGTTTGTATATCCGACCAGGAAATTTTAAGTGCTTGCAGGCAGCCAATAAAAGGAGAGATCAACAACGCAGCTGACTCACAGGCAGGAAAGCTGGAGCTGTGAATGCAGTTCAAAGCTGACTCAAACTTAGTATCTGAGGCAGTTTCACTCCATCGTTCCATCAGTTTTATGCCTGTATTTCCAGATGTAAGTTGATTTTTCTTTCCAATGTCTTTTACGGAGATATCTGTATAATAACATAATGTAGAGTTTCTCTCATACTAAGGAAAACATCTTTGCTATTAATTACTTTTTTAAAATTACCTTTAAAATTAGAAACTTGAAATAAATGGTTTTATAGCAGTCTCCCTCCTGCCCCTGTCTGCCCAACTAGGGGAGGATGATAAAGTTACCTGAACCTTTGTGTTCTACTAAAAAATAATACAAAATCTTTCATTGCAAAGGTCACTTACAAAATAGTGTGGTTGTGTTTGATAGTGAGTTTTTAAAAGGGTGTAGGAGAAAAAGCATTCAGAAGAGCAGAACTATTGAAAAAATGGCTTTGGTACCAAACTTGCAATCTGGAGGGTAGAGAGTGACTTTGTTATCTGTAATTCCATGATTAGTTCTTGCAGCTGTTTTAGGAATCTGGTTAGCACCCTGGATAAATAAAATATTTCTCATTTGAGGGTTGAACTCTTTGGGAGATTATCAGCAAATCACTCTAAGTCAAGGTGTGGAAACATGTACAAACTCGGACATGGGGACAATGGTGCTTGGCCTGCCATGGTTTCTAAGAGAGAAAGACTGAAGGGGTTTTCATTTTGTTTGTAGAATATCTCTAGTTAAATTAGGTTTTGCAAATCTAAAATAGAAGCTTATGGCTAGCTTTTATTTTTATCTAAGTTAGCAAGAATTTAAAAACTGTTAAGGATTTACTTGATTCAATATTAAATAAAAATAGATACTTTCAGGAATGGTTTAGATCCTATATTCATTGTTTGATCTTCCTTGTACTATGTTTGGAGTTGACTAAATTATTTTGCCTATTTAAAAGATTATTTATTGTAGTATATGATAAAAATGAGACATAACTTTGTTCTTGCCAGCCTTTTGATTACCTCCTTTATATTTAGGATTGGCAGATCTGTGTTGTCTGTCTTTGCAGCTTTAAAGGACAAATGGCTTATTTGGAAATTTATCTTCATTCAGAGGAATCTTTTCTAATTTTATGAAACTCTTAACCTGTCTGTCAGCCTCATACCATATTGGATTTATTCTTCAAGAAAACTAAGTGAAGCACTATTGCCTTCAAACTACATTAATCTAACAAAAACCAAAAAGTTCAACTGCGCTTTACTATCAAAATCAAATACAATCAAATCAAAAATACAATACAATACAAAAAATACAATAAAATCAAAAAGCTGAACTGGTAAATCAGCTGCTGATTTTTTATTTGTATTTTGATTGCAGTTAGATGCAAAACTGAGCTTAGTACCCCTCTGATTGTGAACGTGCCTTCATGGCACAGCTGAGATACTGAGATTAACTGAAAATAAGTTGGTCATGAACTAGAAGCAGTTCAGCCATGAGCATAGGCTAATTTATCTTCAGGGGGTTGTTTCTATTTTACTCATGGAGAACAAGCAATCTGATCAAAGTCAGAAGACTTCCGGGCCTTCTGCATCCCAGTAACACTTTTTGTAGAGCTCGTCTAGAAGGACACGATTCACACTCAAGAGTCCTTACTGATTACTTCAAATTTTTAGCCCTGTTACTTCAGTTCTCTCATGTTTCCTTTTCTAGCCCTGGGCTACTGGACCCTGAAGGGAGTATTCCAGTTTGAGTTCTTCTGACTCACTGACCACTGATCTTGCAGTAATCCTTACCAATGGCTTTATCCCATCTGTTTTGTTTGTTTTGGTTTGGTTTGGTTTTTTAGCTTGTTTGTTTTCCCCTTTTACCATTGACTTTTGGTTATCTCTAGCCTAAAGTAGCTTCACAGATGTAATTAAAAATGTCACTCATGTAGTAACACAGTGATGCTTTACAGAGGTTATCTCCAATCCATGTACATTGCCGTGCAATGTGTCCGAGACATTCAGATGGCCCTAGAGAGGTACTGTATAGAGAGACTATTGGCCAGATTAGTGGCTGCTATAAAGACACAACTCCATTTAGCAGAGTTCTGCAAGCTTACAGCAGCAGGAAATTTGCCTTTTACTTTGCTTTTGCTTTCACATGTGATGTTGTATTAAAGAAGATATGCCAGAGTGATGCAGAACACGCTGGCATAAGTTATTCAATAATTGCCTTTTTTATGAGAAGCAAGGGAACTATATTTGTCTAGCATGTAACTAAGATACCAGTTTGTTGTCCACATAATTCAATATTACTTTAAAATCACATTTTATATTATAAACAGTGGCCCAACATTTCAAAGTCCCCAGATGGAAATAATAATGAGCAATTAATTAGCACCTTGCAGCCTCAGATGGCAAGTTATGGTCCAGACACTCCTTTGCAATTACTGTGTTTTTCCTGTCTTCATAAGGAAAGTCTGACACAGAGTGGTAAAAGGAAGCCTGTTGGATTAGGGTAATAATTATTTGGGAAGTAAGGGGTGGTGCAACTTTGGTAATAGTGCCAAAAAGTAGTTCTTAAAACTTTTTTCTTTTCTGCCATTTTTCCACCCAAGCCAGCCATCGAGAAATGGCCACATCACTACCTGTAGTAGCCCAGGAAGATTTGGATAGCTTCACCTTGACCAAGACAGGCTCAGGCTTTGCACTCAAAGCCTTCCATATTTCTTGGAACACTCACATCTCTGTGAAGCTGCTGACCAGCCAGGACACTACAGAGAGGTATGTGTGTTATTTGGCCAACGCAGGTGGGTAGAACAGACCTGCAGCGATGGCACCAGAATGAATCGTGGCAAACCTAGGATCATCTGATCCCTAAATACATCTCAGTTCCTAGAAATTCAGACTAGCCAAGAGGCAACTTGGAGGCAGTTATGTGTTTTTACATTTTTTTTATAAAAGTAGAGCTTAATCTTGAAGTCGTTGATTATCTCTATTATAGTAAATGTCTACAAACACCCATCAGTAATACTCAGCGTGCTACAGTATTTTATCTTTCTGGAGGTACCTGGAGAGATCTCAGTTGAATTTAATCTAAAATAGCATGTACAGGTGAGAGAGTAGAGAAATGGGAGGAGGGGAGGGATAATAGGGTTACAGGGCAGTGAGATGTGTACGTGTCCTAATTATAAAACCAAACAAGCAGTAACTGATGGGCGTCAGCCTACTGACCACAAAATTCCAGTGTGCAACAAAACCACAGAAAGTTTCCAATGATAACCACAAGCTACCTTTGATGAAGCAAGACCAAAGCATCTCAGGGAATGCACTGATCTGACTGTTTATCAGAAGAAGAGTGTCTGATGTGCATCTACAGACTAGTAACTCCTGTTAACTGAGAACACTGCCATTCGGGTGGCTTTTGTTAAAAGTAAAATACAGAAGTGTCCTACTCGAATACATAGTGTTTAATTTGTTGCATTATAAAGGCAAGGCAGAAAAACCCCTGGTATTTCATATAAATATTTTTAAATTGACAGTTTAAATTGTCGGTGATACTTCAGAAAACAGATGCTGCCAGAATTTGGGAACAGTTAAAAAACTTAAGGTTCTTTTTTTTGTGGTTGGGGGCAAGGAGTGCTTGTTTTTAGACAATAGAAGTCCAGCAGTTTTGTAATCTGAACAAATGTTATTTGTTTGATAGCTTGTTTAAAGAACAAAAGTTTCCTCTGTTCACGTTTTCTTTAAATCAAACAAACAGATCCCAAACCAAAATGGTTAAAGTTACCAAAAAAATCTGCATTTTTCTTTGAATTTAACACGCTATCCTGATTTGGCATCTTTTCACTCAAACTTGTTCCCTAAAACTAAAGCCACTGTTTTGCTTTTCTCTCTCTTTCTACCATTCTGAGCTCTTGTTTACACTACATAGTGTTTACGAAAGCTGGGAGAATAAACTGTGTTGTACTTCAACTGCAAAATGTTTGATTATGTGCTGCTGCTGATAAATATTTAGATTTGTGGAAATAAGTGTTAAAACAGGTGGAACTGCGAATTGCTTCCAGTGATTAGTTTACAGGCTTGTGAATCAACACGGTAAATATGAGAAACTGAAACTGAAGCCTCAATGTAAAGGCTGAGTAAAATAATGAGAATGAGCTCCAGGTCTGTTGGAATCAACTGAATTTTGAATTAATTTAAATGAATTTTCAGCTCAGAAGTACCATAGAGATAATCCAATCTTTAAAATCAAACATACAAATTAGCAAAAATATAACCTGTAGCAGAAGTTCAGTTATTTCCATGAAAATGCACAACTGAATTGATAATTCAGTGTTTCCTGTGCATGAAGATGTAACTGTTTGAAATCCTTAGATAACAAAACTTTATTCTTCTGATGATGATCAAAGCAAAGCTTTGTTATTCTCTATAAATAAACTCTGTTTGAATTCAGGTCTACAATGCAACTGCAGTTGGGCTTGAATCAAACTTGGCAAAGTCACTAGAGTGGTACTGCTTGCATCAAAACTGGATTGGGCTTCACTTTTATATCATGCTAAGATATGCTATATCACATATCATTTATATAACACGGTCCCATTAGCTAAGCATGGAAGACCATCATTTCCTTGTAAATGTGGATCTCACTAATAGCAAAAGGATACAATACAAGGTCTGGGGACAGTAAGTGGAGAAAACTCGATTTTTCTTAATCTAGCATTTCATATAATTCAGTTTTCCCCTGCCTTCACACTTCAATCCAGCTTTATTGGATTAAACTGTGCTCTTATTAAAGCATCCAGAGGTCTTTCATGTTATATTATGAAAATATACTACACAAGGGATTGCTTCACCTTCTTAGAATTGTTTGGATAATACTGATTTTATTGGTAGAATTATATTAGCTTGTGTTCAACCATATGATCACCTCTCATTTCCATATCCTATGCTATCTCGTATCTAACTGAAATTCCTTATTCCCTTCAGTCTAACCTGCCTCTAACTCTCTCTCCACCACCTCCCCGCCCCACCTCACAGGGAGTGGAAGTTGCTACTTCAGGATATAGCAAGTGTCAGATGTTACAAGTCTGAACGTCTCCTGCCTTCTCTTGGGATTTACAAGTACCATGGACTTGTGGGGACAGTGACTGAATGGATGAACAATGGGTCCCTCCACTCTCTCATCCATGAGGTACATAAATGAAGTTACCTTTTATGTGACAAAATTAATTACAAGGTCAGACAATAGAGAACAATCAGTATGTGACAGTAGTCACAGTCAATTTGTTCTTTAGCTTCTGTATTGTACTGCTGTTTATTGTCAAATAAAAATGTGAATAGTAACAATTTCACACTACCAAAACCTGTGTTTTGTGTTACTTAGCGTCAACTGTACCCAGAACTTCCATTTCCCTTACTCATAAGGATTCTGTCGGATGTGGCTGAAGGGCTGCATCATCTTCACAGCCTTGAACCTGCTTTGTGCCACTGCAGCCTGAAACCTTCCAATGTGCTCTTGGATACGCAATACAGAGCCAAGGTAGGAGCTTCTACTTTTAGCCTAGCAATGTAAAATCCAGTGATTGTCCTATTGTTGCATATATTTACCCTAATAGTCGACATTCAATACCAAGACTTGAGGTATTCTTACTAAAATTTACTTTTTCTCCTATCTCTGTAGATATCAGATTATGGTCTAACCAACTGGAGGAAATGGCAACTGAGGTCAAACCTGCAGAACTGCAACCAGAGAAGCTGCCAGGATTTCGCGTACTTCCCTCCTGAAATACTTGAAGGAGGCCTTCCTTCCCAGGAAGGTGATATTTACAGGTGAATAGGATTTCTAAGGGCAGGTCATACCTAGTCCTTGCTACATTCTACAATGTTGTTGAAATACTTATTTTCAAAGACATTACCTTAAAAATGTCAGGTCTACATGATGCAGTAGGATAGTAGTCCATGTAAGACCAATTACAGCAGTGAATCAAATTTGAAATTCCCCATATTTGGTGAACAATACACCAAGTTTAAGAACTGTTCTCAGTTTATCTCTCATATATATATTTATATAATGGACCTAAATGTTTAAAAAGGGCAACATAGCTGCCAAAGCTTTCATATACATTTAGAAACCTAATAACTACTTCACATAGTTTCTAAGCATGAGCTGTTGTTGGCTTTAGTTTCAGGAAAAACTGTTTGTGCCTAGATGAGGCCCAGGAAAAAATAGGAACTTTCTCTCAATACTGTCCCATTAAGGTCCTATGCAATCTCTGCTGAAATAACTTACTGAGCCACTTAACGAAGTGATTTATACAAAAGAGGAAGATTACCTACTGCCATGTGTCCCTTTGGCTATGTTACATGCTTTGAGACAACCTCAAATTGCAACTGTTGTCTGTAGGGACATACATCCTTACAACTGGCATACAGAGCCTGTGGACTAACATTATGAATAACTTTAAGCATGACCACGCTTCTGCTTTCAGAGCTTTTATGGAAGCAACAAATTTAAACTCCAGCTTGACTGTCACAGAGGCAGGGTCTGAGTCGAATAATGCATACATTTGAGGAGACCTATAAAAGATGTAACTAACCTGATGTTGTTCAGAAACACAAGACTTCTGTGCAGGAAGAGTGGAGGCTTACTTTCAGGTAGCATAATTCATTTTTCCACAAGTCATCCTTATATAATTTTAGATGCTCAGATATGACTCGGTGTGCGAGACAGGTACATGTCTAGACAGTGGTGCAACAGAGAAAACAAAAGTATGTGTCATATATGAAATACTAAGTACATGTATGCCCACATTGCATTAATACTTTCCTAGAGGTTATTTAAGTAAAAGGACTTTCAAATTTTGTGTGGAAATAAGGCAGAAGAAGGCATTCTTTTAAACACTGTAATTCACCACTGCAGCAAGCTATATGAGTAAGCAGATAAGTTTATCCTAGAACTGCTTCTTCCCCTTTCGATTGCTTTGCTTCTGACTCATCCATAGCCCACTTTCTCTCTTCCAGCAGCCTCCCTGCTTCTGCCTCTGATTCTGCAGATTGAGCTCTTTATCAAACGCCTGTGGGTTATACATGTAGATCTATGGTATCACTGGAATACTTCCTAGGATGTTAAAAAAGGAAAAAGGTATTTGAAGCCCCATGAAAATTTCCTGAAGAAAATAGACACAGAGTGGGTCAGAATCAAGTTGTTGGCAGGTTAACTGATGTGCTTGTCAGTACCTACTGAACAGTCCAGCTCTTTCAGTTTCCATTTAAATTACTTGAAAACAAAACAAAAATGATAAAGGAGAACAGGAGGTTCTGAAATTCACAAGAGCAAATGGAGATAAGATAGTAACCTGAAATGTAATTCTAATTGATCTTATGTTTTAAAAAATTTTTGTTAAAAATTAATTCTGATTGGTTTATTATTTTATAAGAACAGCTCAGATGAAAACTGAAAGTCATGCAGGAGAAAGGATTTCATCAAATTAGGAAAGATTTGGATAGACTTTGTCTTGAAAAACTCCTTTCTCTGAAACCAATAAACTTGCTATTGGAAATGAGAACATAGATACAGATTGCAAACTAATAAATGGTCTTTTGCTGGGTTTTTTTGTTTTGGTTTGTTGTTTTTTTTTCTTCAGTTTTGGAATACTGTGTTGGGAGAGCCTAAGCAGACGGAAACCTTTTGAAGGTATTTATCTCTATTGTTCATGTCAGATTTTGCATTGCCCCAATCTTTTCCACAAATTCCCTTTATTGT
>KL271116.1:16669-39210 GCA_000699545.1 Podiceps cristatus
GGGAAATCGAACAGCACTGTCTTTTCAGATGTCCCTTTGCCTTCTATTACTGTTACAGCACAAAGCTCCGCGTTAAGGGATGTGACGATTAGAATCCCTCAATAAATCCTCACTGTTTCCAAAGAAGCTGATCTTTCTGAAGGGGAAAGGCATAGCTTCTTACCCCACTTGTATAATCTGTGTTTGCTGAAGCACTCTGTTACCAAGCTGGGTTTTCTGCTTACCTTTAGCGAGAAAGAATACCATTTTATATTTGACAGTTGTAACTTTAAAATGAGGGAACATTTTGGTGACAAGCAGCTGACTGGATAAGCAGAATGTGTATTTTTAAAGTTGATGTGAGTTTCAAATCCTGATCAAGAAATGCCAGCTCATGCTGAATTCTCTTAAGTAAGCAGGGAATCTTGCTTTCTTAGATGAAAATGTGAGCAGTTTCAAATAACTTAGTTTGCAAAGCATTGTATCGTAATTGTCACAGTCTAGGAACGATCCTTGTTTTATGGAGGTGGAGATCAATGAAAGACTTTTGCTATGGGCTCTATTCTGCACGGCAAAACTGAAGGGCTCCTGTATTTTACAGTCCGAGGACCTTTTAGAAACACTGCATAGAACAGTATCTTAATCTTCATACAGCATATGGCTGCCATCTTGTGGCTGCCCAAAGTAGATTGCCTTTTTTTTTTTTTTTTTTTTTTTAATTGTCCAATAGGAGTTATAGTCTTATAATGCAGGTCTAAGGCTTTATATAAAACAGACTACTTCAAATATATCCATAATAATTACAAGTATTCCTGAAGAATCTGTGCTTGTAGTTTACAATGCATATTTACATATCCATTTGTGATTTATTTGGAAAGAATTCTTTATCCCGAAATGCCCTGTTGCAATAAGTAATGCTAACCTTTAATAAGAACTATAGTTACTACTATAGTGACTATAGTTACTACTATAGTTCTTATTAAAGGTTAGTATATCTGTTACAAGAGTGTCAATATACTTTTGCTTTTTAAAAAAGCAGTCTTTCTTTTAAAGTACACAAATTAAGTCATGCTGAATATCATGAGAGAGTTCTGAGGTGGTTAATATTTTTTCCAGTGATGTTTTCCTATAAATTGCAGGTCAAACAACCCTGCTGGAACTTTTGACAAGAATCCGCAGCAGTTTGAGGCCTGGCATTTCAGAGAAGTTTATACCGAGCAATTTCCCTGAGAGGAATAGACTGTTGCACCTTATCGCTCTGTGCTGGCATCAAGAACCAGATTATAGACCACGTACTTCAGGTAACATTCAGGATTTGCTTTCTTTGCAAGATTTTTAATGGAAATAGTCCTGCTGGAAACAGTGCTCTAGCACTCTAAATCAATGACAGAAAAACTGAAGTGGAAGTAATCTTTAGCTCATCACTACTTTAGATGGATTTTTTAACTGAAGTTTCCTACCAGAAGGCTTACTTATTGCCAAAATTGTGATTAGTATAAAGATGAGTACAGATAAACGAGGGGATATTAGCTATTCATACTAGTTTAACAAAAATCAACCCATCTTTAGCGTTTCTTGATTCCAATGCATAACTTTGAAGTGTGCTTTTGTTCTTTACTCTAGTTAAATTATGTCTATCATCTGTTTCTAAAAAGGTAGCCAAAAAGTGTTAAAAGTGTGATTTTTGAGCGAATTTTCAAAGTTGAAGTGCTGAGAAAGCAATTTTCATACGGCTTTATTGTGATAGATTTATACAGTCATGTGTAAACCTTTTGGAAGTAAGTTCACTACATCTGTATGAACATTTAAGAAAATGTGATTTTAATGTGACTGTAACCATTCTTTAAAATCAGTTCAAAAAGGAAACCCAGAGGAGGTATGAGGTGGAAGTTCTATTAAATAAATCTAGTTCATTCAGCTACTCAACATAATAGTAAAGTTAGTTGCAATACGCTGATGCTAAATATATACACACTTTCATATGCAATGTGGTATTTAAAATGCTTTATTACCCCTGCAGAATGTGTAGACCTTCTAAATGGAATTTTGACTAGTATAAATAAGGAGGCAATTTCCACTGCAATTTACAATCTGATGGATGCAAAGGTTAGTGCAAAATTAAGTTTCATCCTCTTAAAAGGACATTATTTGATTCTTTCATTTGCAATCTTTGTGATGCAAAACCAGGAAAGGCTTTGTCTTCATTGTTTTATTGGACATGCTAGAGAGCTGGAGAGTACCCTTTGGCACTTCAGGTTCATTCAGGAATTGTAGAAAATAGATATTGTGAAGTTCTCTAGAAACTATGTCAATTGCTACCTGCGATTATAAAAATGTGCTAGCTTCTTTCCAGTCACCAGCTGAGTCAGACTGGTAAACCCATCCGAGTGAGAACAGGTATCAGCCTCAAGTAGACCAGATTAGGGCTAGAACCAAGGACAGTTTTTCTTGTAGTACTGGTTAGAAGACATTTAGTCCAAAACCTGGATAGCGTTTGTACCTGTTGTAACCATACTAGTATCAGCACTTTTCTAGATGCTGCACTTCTAAATTGACATGTTTCAGGTGCAAGACACTGCTTGTTCTAGGGTCTGAGAGGGTTCTTCGATGCCACAGGAAGAGAGATGGGGAATGGCCAACAACTGAGGGATACAAATGACTCCATATATGTCTACATTGCCATGGGAAATCTGTCACAAATCTGACTGCCACAAATATAGCTATATCTGATCTAGTTAACTTATAGAGTCATAGTGGGGAAACCAGTGACACGTGCTTCGGCCCTTGAACAAGTATCCTGACTCTATCAGGATTTACACAACCCATGCTGTGCTTAGTTTTATTGCTGTGCTTATGTTAATTGATTATGTGATGTTAATGCACGCTGGATTATCTCTACATGTTGCAATGACATTCTGAGATTATAGAACAGACTTGATCAATGTTTTAATAGGTGGCATAGTTAGTCCAAATCATTTTACTACTGTTGAAGATTACTTAGGATTGTACTGCCAACTATTCCATAATCTAATGGTTCAATCTCTCTTAAGCAAGGTTGGTTTTTCTATTCGTTAAACTAGCAAAGAGCACTAGTTATTCTTCAAACAACCGAACTGATAATATGAAATGCTACTGTAGATTCTTGAAAAGGGATTTATTCTTAAGTATTAAAGTATATAAACTAAAAAATAGTTTAATAAATCTGCTGCAGAGGTACAAAGTGGAAAAAATTTACAAGTATTGACACATCCTTACTGCAGACAGTTTGGCATACTAAACACAGGAGAGGCCGGCTGGATATTTAAATGAAAACATGTTATAGCTAGCCCAATCTCTCTCTCCCTCACCCCCCCACCCCCCCCTTCCCCTGCATCATTCAAAACTGGGGTTTAAAATAAATTTGAAACAGCAGAAACAGTAACAGGATAGAGTTTGTCAGATTCTATGCCCACATACATCCATTAAAATGCAAAATTGCTCTGTGCAGTTTACTGTTACTACATACCAGTATATCTTAGAGTATAATATATATTGTCAGTATAAATTGTTAATGTCAGTTTAAATTCTTGCTCATGACAACTGTGAATTGAACAAGCCATATGTATACTTAATAGAGTTACTGTGCTATTGTTTCCAGGAGACAGCACTTAATGCATGCAAAGGTTCAGAAATATACACGTTGCAGACAGGCATATGCAATTCAGAGGTGAGTACATGGCATGAGTCTTACAAGAGTACATCTTAAGACACTTATTTCTCCTGCCAGTCCTGCCAATGTGTAATGCAAACACTGTGGGTTAAAACATCCCTAACCCTTTTTGTCCCTAACCAGGATAATTCCATCCAGTTAACCAACAAAACCCACTGTTTTACCTTCTTCCAAGGAGCTGAGTCTGATGCTGCTCTTGCAAAAACATACACTTAAGAGTTGAGCCTCTCCTTGAAGCGGTCCTAATGAGATTGCAAAAATCTAACCTTTCTTGTAGTGTGTTCAAAATGATGGCTCGGAAAGGTCCTTGGCTGAATTCTAGAATTTTCAACCAATTTTCTTAGAACAAGGCCAAGTGCTTTCTATTAACTCCAAGATACAGTTAACTCCCATTTTGCAAGTGATTTTGGCACTTGTGGCTGGCCTTGAGAGATAGAGAAAACGAAGCTCACATGCCTGGATCAGAACTAACTTTAAACACTGACTGCTGGCATGCACAGGCTGCAGAACCAATCTAGGAGTGCAGTAAACTCTAGGGCAGTTAGCCTGTGGATCTGTGCTGCCACAGTGACCCGAGGTAACTAGCTAAAGTTGAATTAAGTATGCCTGTAGGCTCAACAGCCGCATACCCACCCTGCCCTGCACTGTGATACTGCTGGCTTATATTCCAAGAGAATCACAGAATGGTAGGGGTTGGAAGGGACCTCTGGACATCATCTAGTGCACCCCCCTGCTAGTGCAGGTTGCACAGGACTGAATATCTCCAGATGAAGAGACTCCACAGCCTCTCTGAGCAGCCCATTCCACTGCTCTGTCACCCTCATGGTAAAGAAGTTTTTCCTCATATTCAGTTGGAACTTCCCGTGTTCCAGTTTGTGCCTGTTGCCCCTTGTCCTGTCATTGGGCACCATGGAAAAGAAGGTCTGGCCCCATCCTCTTGACACCTGCCCTTGAGATATTTATAAGCATTGATAAGTTTCCCTCTGTCTTCTGTTCCTTAGGCTAAACAGCCCCAGCTCCCTCAGTCTCCCACAGGAGAGATGCTCCAGTCCTCTCATCATCTTTGTACCCTCCGCTGAACTCCCTCCAGTAGTTCCTCGTCTTTTGTGAACTGGGGAGCCCAGTACTGGACACAGTACTCCAGATGGGGCCTCACTAGGGCAGAGTAGAGAGGGAGAACCACCTCCCTTGACCTGCTCACCAGACTCTTCTTAATGCACCCCAGGATGCTGTTGGCCTTCCTAGCTACAAGGGCACATTGCTGGCTCATGGTTCATTTGTCATCTACCGGGACTTCCAGGTCCTTCTCTGCAGAACTGCTTTGCAGGAGGTCAACCCCTAACCTGTACTGGTGCATGGTGTTATTCCTCCCCAGGTGCAGGACCCTGCACTTGCCTGTATTGAGCCTCATGAGGTTCCTCTCCACCCAACACTCTTAGAAAACAGCTCAGAAAAGATTCTGGAACAAAAGTTTCCAAGAAGATAATTATTCTCTATTTTGGTCTTTTTCAGGTTATCTGTCCACAAAAAAGCAACCACTTAATCAGCAAGAAAATTCCTTTTGTAGCGCCAAGCTTGCCAACTATTCTACTTGACAGCAGTGCAAATAATGCAGAAAGAGAAAACATTGTCAAGATGGATCTGTCAAACACTATCCCACAGAACGCAACAACAAAGAAAGGTCTCTACCTTGAAACATATTCAGCTCCAGATAACCTAAGAAAAGGATAAATACTACAAGTTGTTCCATATACACGTTATTTTCCATGTAAAATTGTCCCTTCTTAGAGTGCCCTCTACTGTGGTATCATCTGAAGCACAAGTTCACTGCAGAAAACCAGAGAAGCGACAATACCTTTTGATTAAGTGTATAGATCAATTTTTTTTTTTTTTTTGTAAATAGTTTTTAGAACCCCGACCTATAATGTACAGCTACCTTTCCCTCACAAATAAAATACTGCCTTGTTGCCTTTGACAGAACAAGTTCCTCCTGGGAACCATGCTGCCTTCTGCCAGAAGGAATAACTGCTTTTTTTGTAATTTGCTAATAAGAAAAGGAGATATGTTTTAAAAAGACTGTGTTCCCAGGAACATGTGAATGATTCCTAGTAATCACTATTCCTATACAAATAACTTCCTTTGCCTTTCCAATGTGGATTTCTCCTATCAAAGTGTTTAATTTTTTGTTAAGAAGATACATATTTCTTTAAAAGCTTTCTCTATACTCCTCATGCCTTTAGATACAAAAGTTGAGCCATAGAAAATCAATTCACTTATAGCAACATCTGCATTTCCAAGCATTTTAGCTCTGATCAATAGCTGTCAGACTTATGGACACAATAGAATGCTTCATAACTTCAGAAACAAATTCCTACAGACAGTTTGAAAAAGTCAGATGTGTATAGTAATATATGCCAAAATCTTCCTAGGAATAATGATATATTAAAAAGGGCACTAAGAACAGATAGTAATAAGTAAATGCTCTCAAGTTAGTTTTCACTTCAGTCCCAGTATCTGCAATGGCTGACATGCATCATGTTCTATTGTTGTTCAATTCAAGGGTCTCATCTTACTGATCTTAAACTTTTTCTAGATCACCCAGGCTCTGACAGTAGAAATTCAAATTCCTTTTGCACGATTCCTTTATGTGGTTCAACTGAAGGCAAAGAAAGTAGTCAGCATAACAACCCACCGCTGGCTCTTAAGCACAGACCACAACCTATGCATCTGGAACAAGCAGTGACAGGTAAGACACCATTTCCAGTTTGAGGTGGAATGTTCTCCTTGGACAGATCTTAGTGACTAAATTGTTTAAAGTTTGGAGGACACAGATCCCTCTAAATTTTGTGCACATTTTCAGGTATTTAGTGTAATAACTCCTCCAAACTTGTTAAGAATGTCTCGTGAGTCTATTTGTATATAGCTGCTCCTATGTTCTCAGAAGTTCAAGCACTGGCCACTGAGAACATTGGCTTGCTCTCTTCCAGGGTCATATTCAGACTGAGAACAGTTCTGAAAAAAACATAATAGACACACAAAAGATATAGCACACATTAAATGTGAAATACATTAGTTAAGTCTGATTTTTTTTTTTTTTGGTAATTTTAAGCTGTGTATTCTATACCTGTACAAAAGTAGCTATTGACTACAGAAACACGTGACTAGGAGGATGAGGGACCATTCATTTCCTTACTTACATGGTCTCAGTTCTTCCTACTGAACAGAGACAGAAAGTGCGAGCTGCTGATTTGTGAAAGCCTGCCTCTCCTTGTAGGCAATGCTTTGTGAGCTTTTTTGGCTAATATTTTGCAAGCTGGCCTATGACAGCTCTCACAGCTAGCTGGCCATCCTTCTCCACTTCAATTTACTTCTGAGTGATGATGTAATTTCTGGATAAATCAAAAGACTAGTTCATGCAGGAAAAGTTCATCACAGAACTCTACTGGAAACAATCAGAAATGAGAATGACTGAGGCATGTTCTCCAAAGCAATTAATTTTCTCTTAGTGTATGGTATTTACTGTACACTAAAAACCCTAATGTCAGTACTGAGTATTCTAATCAGTTTGTCAAAAGAAACAACCTAAAGCTCTTGCCCATTTTGCCAAGAGTATTACTTCTGTTACTAGTTTGGCTTTGACATCTATCCAAGTTCTCAGTTTCACGCTACATGTTTCAAACAGTCCTACTACCTTGAACTATTATCTGTTCTTCCACTTTCTACAGGACAAAGTTTTCTTATCTATGCCGAGCCAAGCTGCTTTGCATAAAGTTTGATACAGATGCTAAATGAATAGTGCAAGACCTGAAAATCTCCTCCCCTTACACAATCTGAGCACTTAATGATCTTTAGAAACACTTATTTTCTGTAATCTGATCTTTGTTTAGCTTTGAACAAAAGATGAAAATACATTGGACTAGTTTTGAACAAAGAATGCAAATAAACTAAGTCTTCCTACTCCTTTCCTCTGCTGAGTTTATATTTCTGGTGTTGATGCTATCACTTGCTAACAACTTCTGGAAGAAAAGAACTCTTTAGTTTGTCTCATTTTGTTTCATTTTCACTCAAGATCCTTGCTGCAAAGGAAACTTCTGTCACATACTAGCCTTCCAGAGACAGACCATAATGAGCTGCATGACAGAAGGACGCCTCAACCATATCCTTGATGTTCTTCGCGCACAGCAAATTTTGTCCCGAGTGGATTATGAAACAATTACCTCTTACCCCACGGTGACTGGGCGTGCTCGGGCATTGTTGGACACTTGCCTTTGCCTTGGAGAGAAGGCAGCACAGGTTGTAGTGACTGTACTTTCAGTGACCAAATGTAGTCCTCTGGGACGAGGCACTCATTGCCCAGACTTTCCTTCTAAGGTAAACAGGCTGTTGTTGTGACTTGGGGTTTTTTGCAGTTTGTTACATGCATCAGAGGACTGGTAATTTGGAATGGCAATGATTCCCATTAATTCCTCATAACCCATTGACTGAAGTCAATCCTTCCTACAGCCCATGATTTTATTCCTCTAGTGGAAAAAGCTACCTGGATTAAAAGGTCAAGTCAACCACAACCTGCAGAAACTACCAAGACTTCTAACAAATTCTAATTTGGACCTCAGAGACCGGAGGAGTGCAATGTGTGCCAGAGCAAATATAGTTCAAGTCAGATGATGCCTTATTTCCTTGATTTTTAGAAGGGAGAAAAATGGATCATGATTTTTTGGAGGTCACGCTATGAAAGAACGGCTGTTACTAAATCCGTCCAAATGAGGATAGCAAACAACACAGTACTGAATGAGGAAAAAAGTTACTGCCTTTCACTGAGCTCATATCTGAGCCAGCTGTTAGAGTGAAAGGCTTAAGAGAATCAAGAAACATTTCTTCAAGAGGGCCTTAAGTAAGACTTGGAAGTCTTATGCGTATAGATGATTTTATTTGCACCCACAAATGGTGACATGCTCTGAAAATGGGGCACCGATAGCAGCACTTTGGAGAGGTGGGTCTTAAAGTATTTACTAAATGGAAAAACATTTTTAATACCTTACATCCATGTAGTTCTCTGTCTGCAGTCCGAATGTAAAAATAAACCAGGAGGAAGAGGTGCCAAGTTGATAATTTTGAAATGGTGGTTATGCTGAACTGTAAAGGAAAGTAGTAAGATTCTTTTAATTATAATGAAAATGAGGTTATGTAAGATGCTGGCTTTTTGAAGGCACAGTGGGATTCCTTCAAGCTTCATGGCACTGGATTAACTTGAGAACTTGTTATACAATCTACAAGTAACATGCAAAACCATGTTACTCTGTGTCCCCACGTTGCATTTGTTCTCTCTGCAGTTTCAAATTGCTTATTGAATTCAGTAGTTTGGCAGATCACAATTGTAAATATAGTGATGATGTGTTTTCTAGGCATATTTAAGAGAAAAGAAATTTGTTACATCACATACTACAATGCTGCTGGAACGATAAAGTTGGGTTTTTTTGGTTTGTTGGGTTTTTTTTTACATAAATTCATTAAACTTTAAGACTGCCTTGAGATAATATATTGTTACAATTAAAAGCAACATCTATCAGAATGTGTTGAAAATAGCTTTGCTTATTAAATGAGCTAAACACCTACTTCACTGTTGAATTTTTTTTCAATCTACACTTTAAATGTGAACTTCAACAGTCTCTGCTAAAAAAAGGATGTCTTGCTCGTGAGGAAAAGAACTGCTGTTGTGGTGTTTTGCCTGTGTGGAAGGCATAAAATAATTAGAGTAAAACAGTTAATCATTCACCTGTGGGAAATGTTTAGACACTTTTAAGAAACTGGCAATATTGTTGAAACTTAATTATCAGCTTTCAAAAATGATTCCATTCAGTTGCTCTGCTGGACGCTTTATACTTCTGTGAAATATGTGCCAGCTGGCAGGCTATGGTGATTTTTTTGTCATTATGTTTTTGACATAGAAACAGTTTTGGCTCTTTTCCTGAAACAGCTGCCCACTTAAGAATATCATTTGATGCCAGACCTAAGCCCAGTCTTAACTGTTAATTGCAGAACTTGCATCAAACCAGTGGGAACACAAGTTATCTGTTTTTTCAGACAGATTTTTATTCTCATATTTAGCTTTGCAATTTAAGTGTTTGTAATAGGATATGACATTAGAGTTAGATCTATTACTGTCATGCTTACCCATTTTTTTTTTTAAAGATAACCCAAGAAGACTGTTCATAACCAATTACAAAACAAAGGCAAATTTGTTACTTTCTGTTCAAAAGAGCCTGAATAGAGTTCCTTAAATATGTTATTTCATAATTACCTCTATCCACAACTAGATTTTTGCCACCTTGCTCAACTGAAATCAATGCGTGAGTTTGAGATTTGTTTTGTATTGATACTTCGGCTAAAAGCATTGTCATAACTAGCCATGCTACTGCCAAAGCCTTGCTATGAACCTAATTCAGCTGATGTAGCCAACCATGTGGACTTCCTCATACCAGCAAAGGGAATAATAAAAAGAAGTCACTTCAGGACTGACCATACAAAGTTGATTAATAATACTCATTCTTGCAGTTACTCAGAAAAGACAAAACTAGAATTAATAGATGTTAAAAATGGTAAGTCATATTCAAATTCTATGAAGCTATTTAGATTTATTAAAGGAACAGTAAGTGGAGTAGGCAGATGATTATTTTTCTGACTTTATTGTAATATATTTTTCTCCTTCATGCTGGCTGCAGCTATCTTTTGCTGACTTGTAAAAAGATGACTGTCCCTTGCCCTTTTTCCTATCTATATAACACCTTTATCTTAGCTGGGATACTTCCTGCAATGTAAGAATGCCTGCACTAGAATTTGTTTGAGGTTAATTTGTGGAGTATTAATGTGAGGTACCAGAATGAAATGTCTAAGAGATTAGTCCTTCCAGTAGAAAGCAAATAAGCTATAAATACCACTCAGTAGCTGTCACCAGTGCCTGTTAAAAATCGTTCTAGAGAACAACAGAGCAAGGCAAGTGTATATTCATAAAATAGTAATCTACAAAATTTTTAAAAATGTATTCATGAACTGCTAATGTACACAGAAGAATTTTACACCAGGTAGGTAGTCTAAAATGTCCAAAAACTAAAGCACTAACTAAAACATACTAAACATCAAGGATTCTTATTTTATTGTTTCAAATCTGAATTCTATATAACCTTGTAAACATTTTGATGCTTCACAAGTTTAGCCACTTGAGATATTCAAGCAAAGATTTGTAAGAAAGGTTAAGTGCATATATAAATACTTGTGGGACTGGTACGTTAGGGAAGGACCCAATCATCATCAAGGCAGGTATAGAGAATTTAGGTTTCTTTACTGCTATTTATTGATTATAGGGCTACACAGCAATTAACTATGCTTTCCTCCAGTAATATATGTTGTCTCTAAGACTGCCAGGTTTTTTTATGCATGAAGAAATCTTGTCTTGTAGTATATTCCCTTTCATTCTTTTCCTGCCCTCTTTGCAAAATATGATACTGGAGCTCAAAAGGCCTTAGCATAGTTTTGATTTCGTTCTTTATCAAAGGAAGTAATCCCTAGCTTGCCTTGCCTGGTACTACATTCCCTTTACTGAGCGCATGGTTGACTTGACAACTGGTATGTCAGCTGAGCTAAACAAAACTCTTGGATTTTGAAGGTAAGTCCACCATAAATTAAACTACCTGACAAGGCCTGAAAAGAACACATTTAATGAGTTATTCATGTAACATGAAAGTTACTGTAGCTGCAAGAGTACATTAATTGTACAATTAAATTCAGTATTGTCATGGTTTAACCCCAGCTGGCAATTAAGCACTGCACAGCTGCTCGCTCACCACCCCCCCACCCCACGCAGAAGGATGGAGGGAAGAGAACTGGAAGGGTAAAAGTGAGAAAACTTGTGGTTTGAGTTAAGAACAGTTTCATCATTAAAATAAAATGATAATAATAAATTGTAATGAAAAGGAAAATAACAAGGAGATAGAAATAAAACCCAAGACAGACAAGTGATGCAAACAAAAACAATTGCTCACCACCAAACGACTGATGCCCAGCCAGTCCCCAAGCAGCGGCCCCCTGAGCCCCCTGAGCATGATGTCGTGTGGTGTGGAATATCCCTTTGGTCAGCTGGGGTCAGCTGTCCCAGCTGTGTCCCCTCCCAACTTTTTGTGTCCCCCCAGCCTACTTGCGGGTGGGGTGGGGTGAGGAGCAGAAAAAGCCTTGACTCTTTGTAAACCCTGCTCAGTAATAACTATAACATCCCTGTGTAATCAACCCTGTTTCCAGCACAAATCCAAAACACAGCCCCATACTAGCTACTTAGGAAGAAAATTAACTCTACCCCAGTCAAAACCAGCATAAGTATGTATTGAAGAAAGGCTGCTGGTTGTTGCAGCATTGCATTTTGCTTAAACCCAACATGACAAAAATAGTAGACAAGAAATTCAGATGTACTATTTTCAGCTCTTCTGCTGACATGACAGAAATTTGTGATCAGTATTTCATTTCCTGCCTTTATTTCTCTTTGCCAAGAATACATCCCAAGTAAGAGTTAGAGATCTATAGCCTCAAACTGCCATCTTCGCTGGGCTTTAAGGCTGACCGTTCATCTTCCACAGAAGTAAGAGATGCATCAGTTGAAGCAGCTGTGGACTATTTCAACCAGGCTGAATTAAACAGTAGTGATTTAGAACAAAAACTTCTTCACCCCTTGAAATGTGATAACATTCCAAAGTATTGCAACACCTATTTCCAACTGCTGGTCTTGAACTTTCCACATAGCAACAGCACTATCCATACAAACAGAATTCCCCCCTTTCAAAAGTAACCTGGCTGTAGTCCAGAAAGTTCTGTACAGTTAGTCCTTTCTTTAGATCTAACATTGTGCATGCTAGTTAACAGAATGACTACCAACATTATAATTGTTTTCCTTTGACCAAAATGGGCTCAAAGCTTTTTTTTCAGCTTATTAGAATGTTACCTTGGGGGAAAAAACTAACAAACACCCCAAACAACAACAAAAAGCCCCAAACAAAAACAAAAACAAAACCCCACACCCAAATTGAGGGACTAAGAATACACCTGGACAAACCAACCAACCAACCCACCAACTCCCCCCTCCCCCCCCAAATAAACAAAAAACCCCAAACAAACAAAATAACCAAACAACCAAAGAAACCAAACACAACACCAAATGTATGCAACTTTTAACCTTGGAATTGTTGCAAAATGTGTTCCCAACAGAATTGTCTTTATCCCACTTACATGTGCTGTGATAGCATCCTGTCACAAAAGAACAGGAAAGTAGAAGGAAAACACTGTGAGGTGAGTGCCTGCCATGTCACTTGTGTGTGCAAGGTGCCAAAGTAACCATTGTTTTCCATCCCATGCTGGCAACGTTTTAGCTGGAAAACAGTATTCAGCTCTAAATATGGACTGAAGAGAGCCTAGAAGAGAGAGGAAGGCTGATAAGCAGTGAGGAAGCCTGATGTGTAAGAACAAGTTGATAAAATTGTGTTTGTTTGGTCTAGCAAACAGGAGACGAAGGGAAGGTACAAGAGTCTGGAGCAGAGGCAGTGAATGTGCAGTGATGAAACAGAGGACCTGGTACTGACCAGCTGTCTGTTCTTACCGCTTTATGATTCTGCTTACTTTCTCATACCCAAGGCAATTAGCAGTATTAATAGATTTTTTTTTTACCTGAACAAGAACTCTTTAGTTGACAAAATTATTATAAACAACAGTGATTTGCGAAACCTTTTCCCTTAGCCTCTTCAGCTTGTTTATGCAAAATACAAAAGTTTAAAGAGATTTAATGGAGAAATGAATGTCTTTTTGCTGGGAGTTACATAACAAAAATATTTATAACTGCCCAGTAACTCAATCACTATTTATTTCACTAATATCTACCTGTGAAGTAATGTGCCTATTAGCAAGTCAGCTATCAGGAACATGGAACAGAGAAAACTTGAATTAAAGAGCCCCAGAGATTATTTCCACACCCTACAGTGTTTCTGTGAATTCTAAAAAGAAAAGAAGACACCCTACAGTTTTGCTTCTCTGCTGATTGTGATTGGACATCTTCTCTCAAGTACAATGAAAACCTTTTCCATCTTTATTAAAAGGCAATCTTTATCAAGCAAAATTTCTGTCAATCCGTTAACTGTTTGCTGAGCCACTAAAACATGTAGTCTTTTTGATTTAGAAAAATTAATTAAAGCTATTTAAGATCCTTTATTGCCCTGAACCTTGTCTTGTCCCCTTTGTCTACTTTTATAATGGGATTTTTCTTCACGTTAATATGTTTTCCTCTCTCTTTTTGTATGAAACCACAGGGACATAGAATCATAGAATCATAGAATCATAGAATGTTTAGGGTTGGAAGGGACCGCTAGAGGTCATCTAGTCCAACCCCCCTGCAGTGAGCAGGGACACCACTACCTAGACCAGGTTGCTCAGAGCCCCGTCCAACCTGGTCTTGAATGTTTCCAGGGATGGGGCCTCTACCACTCCTCTGGGCAACCCGTTCCAGTGTTTTACCACCCTCATTGTAAAGAATTTTCTCCTTACATCTAATTTAAACCTACCCTGTTTTAGTTTAAAACCATTACCCCTTGTCCTATCTCCATTGTCCCTACTGAAAAGATTCTCCCCCTCTTTCCTATAGGCCCCCTTTATGTACTGGAAGGCCGCAATCAGGTCTCCCTGCAGCCTTCTCTTCTCCAGGCTGAACAAGCCCAACTCTCTCAGCCTGTCCTCATAGCAGAGGTGCTCCAGCCCTCAGATCATTCTTGTAGCCTCCTCTGGACCCGCTCCAACAGCTCCATGTTCTTCTTGTGCTGAGGGAAAGAAAAACTTATGACATACAATGCTAAAATGCAAACAAAATTATAGGGGGAAAGAAAAAAAGGTTACCTGTGTTGAACTGGTATGACCTCACACAGAAATTTGATTGTTTTTCTGATACACTGCATGTCTCAGACAAGTTTTACTAAACCCTGCATGAGAAAAAAAGATTTATGGACAAAGAAATATTTCAACTCAGGGAAGCTTTCTGAAAAAAAAAAAAAATGCCAATACTCCTGTCTCCTCCCTCTGCTCCCATTCCTGCAGAGCTGGTTCAAATGCAGTCTGGCATCTCTGGCTAAAACCTGTTCTCTGAACTAAAATCAATTGCATGCTGGTATTCAAAGGTGCAGACTTATTTGTTTTACACAAATCTCTCACATATATAGAATTAATGAAATATTCAAGAGGAGATATTTGGATGCTGTTTTATATTAACATGTCTTTCAAAAACAGTCTGACTTCATTTTCTGAAATAAATAATAGGCTTTGAACTCCTCAGCTGTTGCATTTTATTTTATTTTAATCTGTTTAGTAGGAATGCTTTCTGCCATTCCATTATTACTATACCAATATAGCAATTTAATACATTCTTCATAGAATCATTTAGGTTGAAAAAGACCTTTAAGATCATTGAGTCCAACTGTAAACCTAACACTGCCAAGCCCAGCACGTTCTTAGCTGGTCTGAGATTTTTTTTTTTTTTTTTTTTAAATCCAATGGCATCTCTCAGTTTCTTTGCCCAAACAAGCCCCCAGTAGCGAAAGCTGTCAGTTCTTGTTCAGTGTTCCTTATGTTCATCTTTGGTAGCAAGAGAAGGTGCACACACTGCGGCTAGGCCACTCCTGCTTACAACAGTCCCAATTAACTGTACTAATTACTGTGCATAGTGACAACTGCAGCGGTAAAGGTTCACTACGGATTTGTTACTTTAAGGTATGTTTGGGCATGTAGAGAGAATTTTTCTTGACTGTTTTTACAGCTGACCATTTAATCACAGATGTTTTTTCTTGGACAAAGGAAGCCTTTTTAAAGAACAACATATAATTATCAGGATTTCATAGTTGTAATTTTACTGTACAGTATATACTAGAATTAACTCCAAGAGCATGCAATGCAGCTGCCTTCTGATTGTTTCAGTACCACCACCTAATGTATATCTTTTGATTTTGTTTTAATAACAAAACATTATGGGCAACTATAATGTATGTTATTTCAGCACAGATTAATCCAAAAGAACAATTTCTCCAGTCATGCAACTCTTCAGTAATAAAATTTCTCCTTTGCAATAAGGACAAATACAGAGTTGTTCATGTAGCATGACACTGAACCACCTATGTAATCAACTGATTTAAGTGTGAGGTGAGGATGCTTACAGGACTCCAACCGTAACATTTATTGCATGTGATGACACTGATGACCCATCTTAACAATTAACCCAGCCATCTCCTATAGTTTCAGAATAAGCTGAGATCTTCCAAGTTTTCCCATACTAGTGACACCAAGGTAAAAATATCTCCCTGACCTCAACAAGCAGTAATATGACACTCACAACCATGAGGTTTAGTTTCCTTTATCATACTGCCTCTGAGCACTGTCAGAGAAGCCCAGTGCTTGCTCTCACTTCACTTACTCTTCCAGATTCACATGAAAGTGAAGACAACAATGTCACCAAAGTCACATAAGTGATCGTGTCTCATTATATCAATGTTACTGGTATTCAACATGCTCTTAGCTTGTCATATTTAAACTAGGAAAAATAGTATGGAAAAAAACAGCAGTAAACTTGAACAAAAGTAACTACTTACTTCTGGAACTAAAATATACCTATAAGTATATGCAGCACAGCTTTGAGTGTTTTCAAAAGTTAGATTTATGGCACTTCACAGTATGTGACCAGGAAGCTGAAAAGGTTTTTCATAGTTGCGTGGATCTTGCATAACTTGGGAAACTCTTGGTAGTTCTTAATTAGTCCACTACAGTTTGCTCTGTGGGACACTGTATGCAATCCAGAGCCAAGTGTGGAACAAAGCAGCAAAGCGTAAAAGACACACAAACAAGACTGCTGAGAAATAATTTCTGAAAAGTTAGCAAAGCCAACCATAATTTTAATTTTAGGGCTGAATACCTTCTAATATTAGCAAAGAATGGATTAGAAATTGGAATAACTGTGCTGGCAGACAAAAGACTAAATCCATTAATAGGGCTATCCTATTTACTGCAAAGGCAAATGGACTGGCAATAAACCCTCTTGTGTTTCAATAAAACACAATTTCCTGAATCTTCAAGACTCTCTTAACATCTCTTTTACATCTCAATTTTTAAGGTGTACCTTTAGTGTTGAGACATTCTGAAAATCTTACTCATGGAACATGCAGTCTTGGGCAAGTAATCAGCAAAAACTTTAAGGGCGTTCTGATCTCATATTTGTGAAACAACATGGGTTTGTTTATTTTACAGGGAATGCCTAAGCTATATAAACTTAAGAATTAGAACCTGTTTAATTGTCACTATTTCTGCATGTTTAAAGGAGTACACATTAATCCGCTCACTTTATAGGCAAAGCATATTAATTCAGGTCAACATGCATGTATTTGATTTGTACACATTGTGTAGGAATCTATACAGAAAGGTCTTTGGTTAATGTTTTGGAAACCTTTGCTTTTAAAGACAGCCTAAATTTAGAGCAAATACAACTACAGAATCCTGCAGAACTCTGAAAGTTTGGGGAATAAAGGCTGTCCTTATCATCTGTTTACCCAACAATTATTCCTACCACTGCGAAGTATCTCTACTCTGCCCTTGTGAGGCCCCACCTGGAGTCCTGTGTCCAGGTCTGGGGCCCGCAGTACAAGAAAGATGCAGAACTGTTGGAGAGGGTTCAGAGGAGGCCACGAAGATGATGAGAGGGCTGGAGCCCCTCCCCTAGGAAGAGAGGCTGAGGGAGCTGGGCTTGTTCAGCCTAGAGAAGAGAAGGCTGCGGGGGGACCTCATTGCAGCCTTCCAGTACCTGAAGGGAACATACAAACAGGAGGGGAATCAACTTTTTAAAAGGGTAGACAATAACAGGACAAGGGGGAATGGACTAAAGCTGAAGGAGGGAAGATTTAAATTAGATATTAGGGGGAAGTTTTTTACAGAGAGGGTGGTGAGGTGCTGGGACAGGCTGCCCAGAGAGGTGGTGGATGCCCCATGCCTGGAGGTGTTCAAGGCCAGGTTGGTTGGGGCCCTGGGCAACCTTGTGTAGATCCAGGCCTGGAGGTTGGTGTCCCTGCCTGTGGCAGGGGGGTTGGAACTCTGTGATCCTTGGGGTCCCTTCCAACCCAGACCTTTCTATGATTCTATGATTCTATTGTGCTATTCTAAGTTTTCTAAATAAAATGGAAGGGAACTCTTTTATAAAAATGTCCAAACTTATTTTCATTGTACAAACATTTCAGGGTAGTTCAGTAATTAGGAAAAAAGTAACAGGAGTGCACTAAAAGCAAAGATGCATCAGTGGGGTCAGCACTGACAGGGTTGTACTGTAGCATGCTGAACGCAAAGTAGCTCTGCTAAGGAACATCTGGTTGAATTTAAATTGTAAAGTTTGGACTCAGCATGGTAATACAAACAAAATTCTGACATTGGCTTCAGCCTCTAGTAACTGGCTGCTTGCAAATAGGGTATCAATGTAACTACCGCTGAGTATTATCAGAATCTTCTAAGCTTCCATACTCTTGCTTCTAATGAGAGACACAGACAGGTAGCACAGTGAAGAAAGTCTATCAAAAAGGGACCGAAAATAATATCGTGGAATCTGTAACAGAAAGGAACTTTGCTGTTTTGAAAAAAAGTCTGAGCAGTCATATTAGGAAGCTGAGTTGCATAACATAAAAAACCCCAGCAGATATCTTCAAACTGTCTTGCCCCAAAGAAATTTATCTACCTACTGTGAAACTGGGTTACAAATGCTACCATTAAGAACTTCATAATCTATGCATACCCACATACTAATTTGGCACCTGAAATGAGAAAAAAAGTATTTATTCTTAAGAAGCTATTTTTTACAGCTTGAAATCCTCCTTAGCTTATTTTTGTACATAATCACTTCTATTAGCCTTCAAAACAGACACGGACAAAGAGCATTATCTTTAAAAATCCCTGCAGCTTTTTAAGTCTTGGTGAAACAATGATTCTAACTCCTATGTTGTTTTCCATGAAAATGAAGCCAGTGATTCACCCAGTGTCATTAATAAATAGCCAGACCCTTATGAAGTTAATTCAACATAGATAAGACAATTTGTATCATCAAAGGGTAGGGTCTCAGACTTGAATGATTTAGTCATCTGAAGTCAAATAATTTCTTTAAAAATAAGCATAACTACAAAGGATTCTTTTTTCCAAATAAACCCACAAAATTGAATGGGAAAAACATGATGTATTGCACATTCCACTTGTAACAGAGAAGATTACAGCAGGAAAAAAAAAAAAAAAAGTAAAATGAAAATAGAAATTTTGAAGCATTAATCAAAATAATGCTGAAAAAAAAATACTGGAGTGCCTTGGAATTTATCTGAAGATTTGGATTGTTTTGCTATTGTTTCTTTGCTGTCCTAGCAAAGTTTTATTGATAACATTTGAAAACTTTATTCATACTTTAAAAGATATCTATTCCCACTTCTGCTTTGCAGCATGGACAGCACTAATCCTCTGCAATGAAGATATATATAAGCAAATAATAAACTTTGATGAGAGTGGATGAGAAAGTGAAAAGGAAAAGGTACTTGAAAGGCAACAGAACCAGATAGGAAAAATAAAATTAAAAGATGAGATGCTAAAGCTTATTTTACAATCTGTTTTAAAAAGCTGCAGTACAGATAAGCTAAATTTTCCATAAAAGAAAGCCTAATGTTAATCTTGGGAGTATTTAAATAGGAGTGCAGTTGAACAAGACAGAGCCACCCCACAGTTTCTGGTCCTTAAAGGGACATTTTCCACTACCTTCTCCTCTTTCTTTTCTCACTGCTCCTAGCTTACTCCACATTTGTACTTTTGTGATTATGAGAGTAAAAACCTAACCTCCACAAAAGTATCATTTTCTGCCAGCTTAGTGAGCAGAATTGCCTCACAGAGGGGGCCAGGCAAGTGCCAGTGCCAGTCAAAAGCTGAAAGCCAGTGGAGTAGGAGGAGACATGCAACTAGAAGCAGGGGAAGATAAATTTAGAAGCCTAAATTTAGACTTTTTTTTTTAATTGCCAAACATTTTGGTGCTTGTAGTCACTCTCATTTGTAAGTAGTACTTACTCTGCTTAAACCACCTACAGCAGAAATTTGTATGATGGGAAGAGGAAGGTAAAAAGAAGGGGCAAAGGATCAGCTAATTTGTAAACAAAGTCACTCAGCTTTAACCAAAGAAAAGAAACGGAGGCACTTTAGTGCATTTTTGAGCTGTTTCTGTTGCTCTCCTAAAGACTACAGAGTACATGGTTGACACTGTTGTTTGAGATGATGAAGGCTGAAAACTACTAAAAAGAATCTCTGCTTTTAAGTACTTATTAAAAATGTCATGTGATGGGATCTGGCTAAAGCCACAGATTTACTGTCCTGAATCATTTTATGATCCCTACGAATAACTCCTGCATCCACAGAACGTACATTTCAAAAGCAACATAAAAGTGGTCCCAAGACTCACGCTTATGATAAAATTTCAAAAGGAACTAACATAAACCCTCAAACACATGGCTGGAAGCAACATCTCCATGATAGTTAATAGCGTAAGTTCCATGTAGGAATTAGTAATACTTACACACATGATAAACCTCAGTGCCGACCTTTAAGGAACTCAGTACATGCTCATTCTTCCATGAATTTAATGCATGAGCAACATATTCTTGGGGGAGTTATGAAGTAAGGATATGCTTAAACTCACCCTGCAGATCAGAATTAACTTGCTAACAAACACAAAGCTGATGACTGGGCTTCAGCTTTATTTAGATTTAACAACAATTTTACCTTGGCTCTGTCATGTTATAAAACCATTTAATGAATATCCTGTGGATTTGGTTTCCTTTAGTCTGATGTAAGTTTAATTTTGGTTTGGTTTAGGGGTATTTAATTTGTTTATTCTTCAAGTTTTTTGAGTTGAATTACATTTTCTGAGGTGTATTTAAGTGGAAATATTAGAGGGGAAAAAAAAAAAAGGCAAAAGCAGATAGGCAAAACTCACAGACTTACCAAAACTCAGATCAACTTTGTTCTCACTAGCTAAAAGAGATGTGATCTTAACTTGATTGAATTAGTATCAGACAAAATCCTACTGAAAACAGAGTCTTTTTTTTGGTTTCCTTTGCTGATCCTTAGAGAATGCACACTCCTGTATAAACATAACTTACCAGTGGCCATTTATGGAGGATTGGGGATGAGGCATGCAGTTTGTAGAGGTAATCTGCAGCAAGAAGAGAAATAGTAAAGTAAGGAGTCCAGATGTATATTTAGCTTCCATAGTAAAATTGAAGAAGTAATTTATAAAGTCATGAACCTTGCCAAAATAGACAAAAATATTTATTTGTATGATTATCCTGAAGCTTGCTTCTGGTCACTTGCAAACACTTTAGAAGCATTGTCTAGTCTTATGATGATGTCCTAACTTGGGTGTCTCATACCAACCTTAACAGTATTCTAAGGCTTCAGATTCAAAGGGTGAACTTCTGTTTCAAAATCCCAAAATGGGCATTTTTTCTGATAAATCTTTTTCAAGGTTCTAAAATAAAATGTCATCCTCTGTCCTTCCAGCATATGCCTAATAATTTGTTTCCTGTATCTTTTCAGCTCTCACATATTTCTTGTTCCTAAAGGCTATTTTATCAGTCAATTTTTTTGAGGAATGAATGTTGCCTCTGGTAGATTCAATTTATGAGAGAGCTTAAAAGGCAGTCTAGAAACAACTGAAATCAGCCTGATCTTTTACATTCACACTCAATCCATTTCTTGATTAATATACGAGATGACTGTTGCAAGAATCCATCTACTTGAAAGATGCTGTGTATTACAGAAAATAAGCACTATCAATATTTCTAACAATGACTAAACACTATTACTATCTAATAACTGCTTTCTACTTCATATTATCTTTATAATGGCAATCAACTAGTTTCATATTGCAGAAATTTGAGTTATATTTCTGGGATGTCTTCTACATTTTTTTATCTTCTATCAGTTCTGTGTAAGTGGCTTTAAAAAAAAGTCATGTACCAGGGCTGTTAAACTCCCAGAAGGCGGCAGACTGGTTTTGTTTGCTGCTTTGCAACATTGTCAGTAGTTTTAGGAGGTAACAGATTTAGTGTAGTTAGCTCTACATGTACTTGCACAAGACCAAAACCAGACAAAAGCCAAACAAAGAGCTGAAACAAAGATAATTAAAGAGCTGAGATGATCAGGCTCCTTCAGATTACAACCCGCAAATGACAGTTTGTTTTGCTAAAGTGCTGTATAGTTTGGAAATCAAGTCTAATGTAGTTTTCTCCCTTATGTGCACTTAAAAAGCCAACTTCTAACAAAAAATACGTTCTTCATTCATTGTTGTCCAAACACAATGTAAGGAATATCTGGAGATATAGAGGAGGGTAGCAGTTGCTTTGTGTGCTGATTGTCTCTGTGACAATGAAGGGAAAAAAAAACCTGAAAAACCTCCTTGATAAAACAAGCAAGCTTTGAGAGAGGAAGTAGTATGGAAACTATAAATGTAAGCCTCGTGGTAATAGAACTGGACCCCACTATCGCATTTACCGGCATATCTATGGGTATTAAAAGTGCATATTTTGCCTTTCCTTGTTCTTTTACAGCATTATAATTTATTTGTCCCTAAGGCTTTCACCCCAGTATATCCTATTGAAAAAATCCACCTCTGACTCATCTGTTTTGAGGCTGCAGATAATAATCATGGACCGGGGGAGGGATAATTAGATTGTTTTGAGGGAGACAAAGACTATCATGTCCCCTTAGTCCCGTTTTCTTTCCAGACACT
>JMFS01065400.1:0-30426 GCA_000699545.1 Podiceps cristatus
CCGTCCGTCTGGTCCTTGGTGCAGAGAACCCGGCAGGAGGAAGCAAAACAAGGGTTTGAAATTCGGGTTTGTCAATTAACCCTCTTGCCCGTCAGCGGTTTTGGACTTTTCTTCCTTTCTGATGGTCCTGCAGGTTATGTTTGTGTTCAGGCTCAGGCAGTTCTTCCTAAAACTTAAACTGCCTTCCAGAGTTTCAGCTCTCTAAATGCTGTAAAACCAACAAAAACGTGCACAAGTGCAAAATTTCATTTTTTTATAAAAACCAACAAGAAGCTGGCGAACCTCCCTCTGGCCAAGGCTGCGCCTCAGCACCCGCTGGCAACAGGAGCGATCCACCAGTCACGGCACTCAGCGGGGTTTCAGGGACGATCCTCGGTTTCAGTTAAATCACGGAGCTCCCTGAGACTTTCCGCTGTCATTGTGTGACAGGGAATTACTACAATTAATTTCCTGTTTACACATAAGCTGTCAGTAGCAGTCTCTGTATGGGTTCATGGATTAAAAGCAGCATGTTCAATTCCAAGTAGCAGTCAGTCTGGTTACTATGTATACTTTGAAAGTACATTGTTTTCCTCAGGGCAAACATGACCTTTAAAACTGGTGTTGGTGTTCCTGGCACCATGTTTTGTGTCATTTGAAGAATGTAAATAGTCATGACAGTTGTATTTCTTCCAGAAAGGTTTCAGAACTCAAACCTTCACCTGTGCATGTGCTAGGATTCTAGACAAAATCACAACCAAGTATAGGAGTGATTTTTTCCATTAACACCAAAGCCATGTTTCCACTAGCTGCTAAACTGCTACTAGTTTGCAATTTTCAACCACACTGATTTCATACAGGTAAATGTGATTTTTTTTTTTTTTTTTTTTTTTTTCCTGAGCTGATCAGCCCAGCCTAGAGGTCTATGGAGTGGAAGTTAAAGTTGTAATGCACAGTAATTCATAAAAATCTCATCTGAGCTGCAAAGTCTGACTCCTGCCGTGCTTTTTTTAACTGTGAAGATTTCTACTTTGGCTTTTTCTGCACATACTTGCAAATGCATGCTTAAAGATGTTCAGCAGACAGTTTTCCACTGGACACTGAAAACTCGTGGCCTTTTCTTTCTCTCTACGGAAATTTCTTTGTAAATATTCATTAGATACACACTCTGACGTCCCTGAAGCTCCCTGGGGAATATGGAGCCCTGTCAGGATAGAGGGCAGCAGATCACTCACGTTTCATTAAGACATGGGGTAAGTGTGAATGCAACTCGACTGTCTGAGAACTGGATGAAACAAAAAGTAAAGCTGGAAGCGCTGTTCTGCTTGTGAAGGAGTGCTCTGAAATGCTGATCTCGGGACATGAAGTAGATTTGAAAGTGAGCAGCGTGTGCTGCTGGTGCTGTCACCAGGGTAAATTTAAGGGCACTTTCCCTGAGGGCTGATTACATTTGACACATGCCAGGGCCACCCCACTGCAGGGCAGATGTAGAAATTTTCTGCTGCACCTATCTCAGTCAGCCTCAGGTGGTGACATCTCTTAATTGCTTTGCAAGCCTCAACCTCAACAACATCTGTTACTGATGGGTTATTTCCTATTTGTAAGCTACAAAGGCAAAATAATTCTGTTTGGTCTGTATCAACGCACCTTAGCATCCCACAGGGAGGGAACTGGTTCATCTGCCAGTCTGTTGACGTGTTACCCAGTATAGTGACACCGTTTTATTAGTTTCATAGCAGTAAGCCTTGAGGAAGATCCATGGTTGATTTGGAAGTAGAAGAAAGGCTGAGACCTGATCTGGCAAAGCTTGCTGACACTGAGCAGTCATGAAAATTAATGCTGACGATTTCCCAGGTTAGTTAATGAGACTGAAAAAGCAACCCAAACAAATCCCAGACCACTAATGGTAATTGTGAATTGTGAGGATTTGGGTTTATCCTTGAAAATGTGTTTGTGAAAGAGAGCAGAGAACAAAAAGATAACCTTTTTCTTGCTACTTTGCTTCTCCTTTGCCCCTGTGAGTATTACAGAGAAGTTGCCTGGTTGATAGCTTTGTCACATATTTTTTTCCAATGGTTTCCAGTAAGCAAACTTAAAGAGCAAAACGGATGGGACTATGTTTGCTAAGCTGGTCTCTCCTAACATAATCTTCTATTTTTACCAGTGCTTCAAGAAAGTCAGGGAAGACACAGAAGAAGCCTGGTCATAGGTGACCTTCATTGCTGCTAGCAGTTTAGCATTCAGAAATTTTCTGAGCTGAAATTTCGATCTGGATCTTAATGTTTAATAGTTGTCAGTAGGCCCACTCTTCATTAATTTGTCCAGTTGTCTTCTCAGAAATGGTAATGTTTAATTTCTTATTTTGTCTAGCAAGGTCTGCAACTTAGCAATATAGTATTTAAAAAAATGTTTTGTCAGGTTTGTTTTCAGTTTGCCACCTGTTAATTTCATTAGGTGTCTCCATCTGGTTTTATAAGAAATAATGAATAACTGTTCCCTACTGACTCTGCATAACATTCATGACTATAAGGATGTCTGCCGTATCACCGTCCTCCATCCTTTAATCGAGCCCAAATACTTTGTGCCATTGAAGCACTGCTTTGCAGCGCGTCCCGATCCACATTGCCTCCGGCACATCCGGTGCATGGCACAGGAAGCCTCAAAGGTGCACCTTTGCTCGGGAAGGGGACTGGGCTGCGTGGGAAGGAGGGAGGGAGAGAGCCCCGGGTGCTCTGAGAGTGCCTCTGCGCCGGGCAGCAGGGGACTAGGTGGCCGAATGCCCCGGCAGACCTAAGCTGCAGGGCACGGGCAGGGCACAGGCAGCCTCAGGTGTCCATTTCCGTACCTCCGTGGTCTCTAAGGTCCTTCCTGAAGCCGGGTGGCCGGCGCACTGGCTGCGGGCATGCTGTGCATCTGGACAGCATACATCTGAAGATGTTTTCTTCTTGGTCCCTTCCCCAGTAATTCCTAACACCAGATTTGTCATTTTGGTTACTACTGAAGTACCAAACCGGCGCTTTCAGGGAACTATTCATAAATGGCTTCCAGCATCACTCCCGAGCGCTAGTCACTTCATTCAGAACCCACCACTCTACATATATAACCGAGGTTATTTTTTCCCCCGGCTGTTACTGCCTACTTACTGACACTGCCAACTTATTGCCTGTTTGGTATAGTGAGAGCCTAGAAAATATCCAGCTGTAGCTCTTCCAGTTGGCTTTTAGATTTAACAGTAAAACAGCCAACACTGGTACCTCACTGCTCATCTCTCTTCCTCAGAGTAATAAACACACTGAATTGCCAGAACCTTCCTCAGGTTTATTGATATACAGTCCTAAGGATCACAGCAATCCCTTTGTAAAAATTGGCACAAAGTTCCTTTCACACTGAGAACAATTTAATTAAAAATATCACATCCAGACCTGAACTACAAACAGACTTTGCCTACAAAATGTGTAGATTTAGATTTTAAAAACTCCAGTAAGCAATGATGTTTTTAAGAAAGATGTTTGTTTCTGATCCATCTGTTAAGACAGTCATGATAAACGTTTGCCTGTCAGCCAACACTTCCAACTATTCAAAACTAAATTAGAAATAAACAGGTAGACAGAAATAAAAATCACAGACATTGCAAATCGAGACTGGATGTTTTCTTAAAAGGAAAAGAACTTACAAAGTTGGAAAAGAGCAAACTGAGAAAAATTCTGCCTTCTGTTTTATGCGGGATCAGGCAAAATATCCATGATGGCTGATTTGGCTTTGTGGATCTAATTATTCCTTAGTCTTCTCCCTGTCTACGTCTGGTTTTGCAAGCAACCTTTATCCATTTACTGTAAATGTTCCATTTTAGGAACCGGTGGCAGATAAATAGCAATCCAGGAGATTATATGAGCTTTTAAACTGTCCCAAATGCCTAATAGGTTCCCATAAGCATTAGGGGACCTTAAAATATGTTATCCTTCTCTTTAAAATCTGGATTTCCTTAATGATTCCTCTCACTTTGTACTGATATAAAAAAGGGTGTTTTGGCCAACTCACCAGTTCTTTTCTAATGTCTTAATGTAAAATGATGAAAGCAGTATTCTGGAAATTCCTTTAAGTGGAACATATACATCACAGTAGCTGATGGAGTTGGCCGCGTGCCAGCACGCAGCCTGTGCTGTCGGCTGGAGTATCGGGATGCACACACATCCTCTGTCAGGACCGGAGTAGAGCACTGTGCCCCGTGCCCTCTGTCCCACCGGGCTCTCCTTTCTGTGCTCTGCAACATGGATTTGAAGATTAAAAACAACCCTTCTTGAATAAACCTATAAACCTGGTTTTACTAGAACAGCTCGGGGCCGCTTCCTTTCTTCTGTACCCTTTTCTTTTGGTATCGCGCCGTAGCATGTCAGCATTAACAGGCGACGTGTTCACCACCCGGATCAAAGGACTACACACAGCTCCGCGCTCTCTGTTCACAAGTGCATGTCGTTTTACTATGACTCATTAGCAACAGAGTTTGTGTCCTCATCTTGATGAGTTGGTTTGCGCATCAAAAAACGTTTGATAAGCCAGTGATGTGCAGGATTAGGGGCTGGCTCTTGAAGTATGCTGCTGTTGAGCCAAGGTTCTGCCATCTTGACACGGCAGCCAGTACTCGCTCTTCAATTAGCGTGGCGTGGTTGGGTTTCATAGCGTGGTACTGCTGTCGGCTACGAGAGAGACCAGTTCTGCTCAGTAGCTGGAAACACCAGCATGTCCCACTTACCCGCGAGGACACTCTCAAGGTTATAAATGGTTATTGTGGTTGCAAAGACGTTCCTGTTCTGCTGACAGCAATGCGCGGGGTTTACAAAGGGACTGATTTCTTCAAAGTTTTTTTTTTTGTGGTTGTTGCTCCTGGCCTTTCCAGTTGTGTGCTTTCACTTCCGCTGCACAGTTTCCATTTATTTTGCCTCTTTCCAGATTATTTTAATCTACCAAGAAAAAAGGAAATTGAGCTCTGACAGTGATAACTGCCATTCCTGACCTAACGTGGTGCCGCAGGATTCTGATTTCTTCCTCTGCAGGTGACAATGTTTTCTGATTGCCCTAAGAATTCCTTAGTCTGTGCCCTAACAGTGCTATTCCATTATTCTATATGGATTTACCTGGGTGAGGCTACAGGTGCCTCTGCCCTTTCACTATCCCCACACCGTACAAAACATCCTCTCCCTCACACGGCACAGGAAGGACTCAGCAAAACCTCCCTCCCTCCACACTGCAGCTGCATCGGCTCTGGTCTTGTTATTTTGTTGGAGAAATAAATCCTTGCTTCGAGAGAGCTTTGTATGTCGTGCCTTGCGTGCTCACCTTTGTGCGCTCCCTAAAGCAGCTGTTTAGGCTGGAATAACCCAGGGTATGTCCCTTCAGCTCAAAGGGACTACGTCAGCGCGTGGCGGCGAAGAACCCGGCTCTCGGCCCTCACTGTGCCTAACAAGCTATTTCCCAGCAGCAGCAGCCCACAGAGTGCGCTTATTTAAAATATGTGTGGCTGCATTGTTAGTCCTGGATAGAGGAGACCTCTGTCCAGAAAACAGAAGCTGCACAGAGTCAAAGCCAGTCCCTGAACGCTGCCAAGATAACATGCCACAGCTACAGGGACCGTTACCGGGGCTAATGTGGACATTTTCTTAGTACAGCCTTTTCGGTTGAAATCTGTTTACGCTGGGAAGGCGTTCATGCTCTCCGCTGAGCTGTTCGCAGGAGTGGTGTCGAATAAGCTACACAAGCAGTGTTCACTCCTAGGCCTACCATCCGGGGTGCCAATTAATAAAACGAGACTTTTTGTGCTGCTGGCACGTTTCCCCTGGATGGAAGTCATCAATACGTTCTGTGGAGGGCTCAGACTTCCATCAGTACCATCTTTGGTATTTTAATTATGTAGCCTGGTGCAAATCAATCTCTAATAGACAAAATGTCTTATCCCATTTGTAATGACTAAACTAGCTAACAGCTTTTATTTCTTCCACTTGACCTCTTTTTTGTGTATACTAAAATGCATTATAACTTATTCTGTATATATGCTCAGTACATTCCTGCCATGTACATGCATTCATCTTTTTTTTTTTTTCTTTTTTTTTTTTTTTTTCCCTGCATGAGAATTTCAGAGAAGATATTGGTGTGACACATCATATCATCTTCTATCGTACCTTTCCTGTCTGCAAGATTTGGAAGATCTCCAGATGGATGGTGTTCAGTAGTGCCTCTGTTCCTAATCCCAATTCTTTGTCACTACCTAAACTATACGACTACCTATATATACAAACATATCACCGCCGAAACTGGTGCAAATAAAAACCTGTACTACTGGCATTGAATAACTGACAGAATAATGGAGCCTGACATTCCTCCCGGCTCCTCAAGATTCACAGCCCTCCAGCGTCTGTCCCAGACACCAGTCGTTCTTTTGGCCAAGTTCAGCACCCAGCACCCGAGTTTGCTGCTGGTTTATGCCAACCTCAGTTCTTCTGGCAAAGGGGGAGATGCTTCTTTGTCCAGCCCCCTATTTATTTCAGTACCCAATATAGGCAAGTAGAGATCACTGAAGGTATATTCTTATTTTGCCTGCAGAATGCGTGTACTTCAAATCAATGGACCAAATCCTCAGGAAATTGCTTTGATGTCTTAGTTACCTTTTCCGGTAATCTTCTTTAGAAGCTACAGATAGAAACTTAATGCTGTTTCAGAATGGCAAGGCAAACCTTTTGTGAACTTACTCAGTAAATGTCTTTAAACTATATTTTATCCCGCATAGCCAGGATTACATCCCATTGGTACAGACATGAACCACATTCCAGAATTCCGAAAGAATGGGTCTAGACAATTGCAAGGCAGGAACAAATGCCTCTAATAATCTTTCAGGTTGAAAGTGGTTATTGTATTATTTGAGAACTGAAAATATAATACTTTCAAAGGAGGCAGTGAAAAAATTATGCTGACAACTCGAGGGTTGATAGTCTAGACTTAGTTTGCAACACTTCAGCAATGTTTTAAAGAAAAGGTTCACTGAAACCATGGAAGTAAATGCAAAATGGGATAAAATGCAAAATGGACTTAAAAAAAAAAAAAAAAAAAAAAGAGATGACCCGAGTAACTTATTTTTCTTGGATAATAGCTGATTTTATGGACAAGGGAAATGCAGTGGCTATAATCTATTTAGACTTCATTGAACATTTGATATAGAAACCTGCACTGGGACTGCAGCTAGTCTTGTCTGTAGCAAGGCAGATTCCTGAAACAAGAATGTCCCGTCATCTCCGGATTCCCCTTTTCTCCTTCGCCCGTTTACTAAGGACACAAAACACACCCTTACAACAGCTACCAGTGGACATTTAGCATGAATCAGTGGTACGACTCACCAGCGAGTAACCCTGGCCATTATGCCCCTGGTACAGCCCAGTCGTCCATTTCCTTTATTCAAGGTGTGAGAGCATCGTTGGTTCCTATTCAGCCCGGCACCTGCTGTGAGCCCCGGGGGTCCTTTTCAGCAGAGCTGCTCCCCAGCCAGGTGCTTCCCACTCTGTCTTGAGACTCGGGGAACCTGGCGCTTCTTCCTCAGCTTCGTGAGCTTTCCGTTGCCCAGCCCTCGAGCTTAGCAAGGTCTTGGCCATTTCTGGGCAGCCACTCCCGAATTCAGAACTCACCACAGGACAGGTCTCCATTCTTGGCGGAGTGCCGCGCTACTTTAAAAGTCTCAGTGGAAACATAACTCTAAGAGGTTTGTAACTGGGAGTTTCCTCTTCAGAAGCCAAGAACACCATGAAATACCTTTTTATGACAGCGACTGGTAATACGCTGTGTTGGCCAAGTTTGCCATTTTGTCAGGCTCCCCAGAGGCAGGCTCCAGCACCCCTTGCACGGGAGCATCTCCGTTTGCAGGCTTCCACGAACCTCAGCGGCAAGCACTGCTTCCACACATATGAAGAATTAGGCCCATTAAAAGTTTTGTCTGATGCAGGGGAAGATGAAGATGCACGCTGCCACCTCTGCTGTAAGGGCACGTATAGCTGGTACTCTGCAGACTGTGTTCTGCAGTCCTTTACAAATGCATCTCCGGTGCTTCTGCCCAGGATTTCTGCAATAACCCAGAGTCTGAAGTACTCTGCCACCTACCAAGCACTGTAAGGGCGTCTCCTGAAACCTAACACTTAGCCGAGGCACTATTTACAGGCCTGTAATGGAAACTCCGGTGTACGTAATCAACTTCTGAAAGGTAAAGCCTATCAAAGGAAGGGTACGTTATCTTGAGATTGCAAAAACATTCAAATAGATGACTTATTTTTTTCCTGACAAAGATATTTCCTTGCCAAAGACATTTTTTTTGTACAGTGTTAAACACTTGTGCTGCTTCCAGCCACTGAAAAATGAAGCTGCTGGCTAAAATTTAATTGCTTTAAATTGTATTAAAATGTAGCAATTTCCTTTAGGAAGCCATGAATGGTACATGCTTACGGAAGACCTCCTTTCCCACTTTTTGGGTTTTTGTTTTGTTTTTCTTACAGTTTCATAGGGCTGATGGTCAAGTATTTAATGCACGGTCTTTACTCCAGAAATGAACAGATACTGATAACACATGAAAAGATTTTAGAACAACTGTTTTTCTTTAAGTATACAGAGGATTAAAAGGCAAAATCTTGAAATCCTGATTTAGGCTTTACTTCAATACCTCACTCCATGGCTGGATAATTTTTTACTTTAAGTTTGAGCAATACGTAAGGTTTGAGCCAGCCCCACCCAAAAGTAAAAGGTGTTCCTTACCAAAGCTCCTTTGGGACGGACCTGCGACTCGGGAAGGACCCGCTTCCCACCTCCCCGAAGCAGGCTGTGCAATGCCAGGTCACGCTGCGGCCGTCAAGCGGGCCCCACGCCCCAGGCACTCTTTTTTCATCGGTAACACAGATCTAATAAAGAGATGAAACCAGCACTAACAAACACTTAAAACAGTAGCCAAGAAATCCACAGGCTACTGTAATCCCTTGATACAGCGCCTATACCACAAAGGGGTCTTCTGCTGAAGATGGCTGGAGCTTGATTTTCTTTCTTGCCCGATGCCTCGTGACCAGGGTGACGTCAGCTCATCCTTTTTGCAAACATCCGGCACTTCAAACCGGCACTCTGATGGATACGAAACATTTCTGTAAAGGAAACTGGGCCACTTCCACGAGGAGTAAGGAGTGGGCTACAGCTTGGCCCCACGTAAAGCACTACTAGAAGAGAATTGGGCCGGGAAAGTAATTTATTGATTGCAACTCTCCAAAGGCAGCATGGTCGCACTGTTCGATCTTTACCAGGCTGTCTATCTTTTCCTCCCTCCCAATCACAAGAGTCAGCTCTCCAGCCGACAGACAACAGATGGACCAGTAGCAAACTGGTGTGAAATTCCTGGTGGGTAATTTCAGCAGAGAGGCTCCCTCAGTTTTGAGGGTTTTTTGGGGGGTTGGTTGGTTTTGTTGGGGTGTTTCCCCCCCCGCCCCTTTTTTTTTTGGCCTTGGGCATTGCCAGTGTCACATGGAGTTAAGGTGACACCACTTCAGATGCCTCAGCTACTAAAGACCATTCTCCATTAATTCATACCTATACAACTGCTGCAAAGGAGATGAGGAACCATTAGCTAAACAGCAAAGCAGTTCCCGTACAGCTCTCCGACGTTGCCCTGAATTGTGCATTAACCTGCCGTCACTTACGGGACGGGTCACTCACCTGCGGTTCCCGGCTCCTTCTAAAAGGGATGAGAAGCAGAGTGATGGCTCTGAAGGCTCTAACAGTAGCTGTCTCAAGCCACTCCTTTTAGAGGTGATAATTATTCTCCGAGCCAGTATCTACCCTTCCTCCCTAGCACAGTGCTGTTGATAAAGAGCTACTTGGAGCGCACGTCAGTTGTTCTGAGCCAGCCGGTATGGCAGGAACATTTTTGCATCAATTAGAAACTATCCGGTGGTTTTTTTTGTTTGTTTGGTGTTTTGTGTTGTTTTTTATCGTTGTTGGTGCTCCCCCCAGCTCCCCCTTCACTGAACCACTGCTCACTCGGGTGAGTTAACTAAAGATGACTAACCATCAGTCCCCGGTGGTAAGGGTGCACCCTGCTCAGTTCGTAAATGGGAAAGTGTGACAAAGTTTATAGACTATGTAAAAAAAAGGCCAAACTCTGAGAAGGTATAGATTAAAAGAAAATATCCTTTCATTCAGTAATGCTGCTTGTTATTTTTTAAAATCCATGAAATCCTGAACCATATTTTTGTATGCGGGGGCGGGGGCAGGGGGCGGGGAGGAAGAGAGAAATGGAGACCAAGCACTGTTACTTTAAGTTGGTTTTAATATGTCTTTCAGGACAAAATAAACAGGTGTGGATCCAAAATTGATCTGCATAAGGTGTAAGTACAGTTGCACATTACTATGGAAATGCTTAATTTTCTTTCCTTTTATAAAGTGCATTATGCCAGAACTGTAAGACCATATATAGCCAAATTAAAAATTACAAAAGCTTCAAAGTCCTATACTTGCATGTGTTAGGAAGCACACACCTGACTACGAAGGCCATGTTGTAAGGGTAAGTGTGAGAAAATATGTTAAATACATTCATGTGCATGAGTGAATCAGTAATTGCTACTTTAAAAAACTATAATCTATTTACCACAAATTATGCCATTTCAGTAGATGTTTACGCTTATTCTTCCACCCAGCTATCTAACAGGATGATGCATCAACCAGTTTTAGTCATTATTATTGCATTTGGCTGGGGAGAAAGAAGAAATTAAATTCATCATAGTGATTGCTATTAAAATGAAATTCTAAACAATACAAAATAATACACAAGGGAAACAGCCAAAATGAAAGTAAATTTACATTAGAATGTTCTTATTAAGCATTGTATCACTCAGTAGATTAAAGAGCTTTTGGACATAAGCCTGAACTTACATTTAACTCAATGACAACACATGAAATTCAATAGTAGAACTTTCATTTTAAAAATCCATGCTATGAAATGAAATGAAGTGTACGATATTATTTTTATGATAACAGAGTAAGTCACGGGATAATTGCCTATTACCTCATACCCACTGGCAACAACACTGTGTTTCTGATGAATCCTTGAATGCAAAGACAGGCAACGTGGATCTACAAGAGACTTAATGGAAAAATTCCTTAATGGAAAATAAAAAGATTAGGTGAACAAGAGAAAGTAATCCTGTGAAAATTAAACTATAACCCCTATTTTTTTTTTCAATATGCCAAACACTTCATTTAGAGTTGATCATTTAATCCAGTTATTCAGCACACCAAGTGACTTGTTAGTCATCACGGACTTTGCTGATAAATCAACCAGATCTTAAACATAGTGGCAACCTCCGAACACAAATGCACCAATGAACACAGGCTAAGAAAAAGAACAGGTCTAGATCATCTGGTAGGCAAATGCCACAAGGTTAAACCACATGAAAACAAAACTTAATTACTCTATCTCCAAGCATCTTGATGCTTAAATGACCTCATATAGATGAGGCACATTTCACAGTGCTTGTAATAACTTGCATTTACCAAGCACCTTTCAGAAGTGCTTTGCAAACATTAAATAAGGTCAGAAATCTCATCGCTCTTTCAATTAGAACACCCATAAATATGACAGGGAGCGCTTCCTCATCAGTGTCAGAGAAAGGACTGCAGGGCTCCAGCCACCCACCTCCACAAACCAGTTTAAAAGAGGTGAGGCAGTATTCCCAATTGCCATTTTACAGATTGCAAAACAGTAGCAAGGAGATTAAACAACTTGTAAAAGATTGGCAAAGGAGTTGTAGCTGAATTAAAGACTCGTGGCTTTGGGGTTTTTTTTTGTTTGTTTTGGTGTGGGTTTTTTTTTTTTTTGAGATAAAAAGTATTTGATTGTGACATAAAGCCACAGTCTGTGATAAACTGGGGTACAAAGACTGCACCGCAGTTGGAGGATGTAAGAATTCCAGCCTACAAGCAGCAATATATCTATAAATAGTTAACTTTAGTTTTTTCCATGTGCTTGTACTGGTATGTTTTCAATTGCTTCTTGAGATAAATGGGTTTGAACATGAACGGTTATTTAATATTGAGCAAGAAAAGACACAGGGGATGAGCATGACACAAGATACTCCAGATAGGTTTGATAGGTTTTCTTTTTCCCCCATCTCTGATGCAAAGAATGTCATAATTTTGTATCCTTAGAGTTATCATCTCAGAAAAGGGATATTTTCACACACTACATAATGGCATTACTGGGGTTGTGATGCCATTTCCACAGCCCCTGGGAATGATACAAAAATATTGTTATAGCTCTCTAAGACATATATAGAAAAGGAAAATTTATTCAGAAAATTCCACAGTTAGGAAGTAACTCCGTTTCTCGTGTATTCTTTCTCCTCCACAAGAGGTAGGCCTTTTTTTTTGAGAGCTCTTGAAGTAGAGCCATTATAAATTAGAAAGTCCACAAAGAAATCCAAGTGTATTCTTGAAGACTCTGGGACCTCCTCTCCATGGCTTCTACATGTCCCAACCCTGGCTGCCACATGTCATCCCCTTCTATAAATAGGCATTACATTTTGCTGAGGAAGGTCAAAATGTGTGAGGGGTGTAAATACTGCAGCAGTCCACGATGAGGTCATGCAGTGATTTATTCTCGGAAACCTAGGAGCTGTGGAAGCGAGCGTGCTTTGCAGAGCTGCAAGTCCCACGGTCCTCAACAGGTACCTACAGTTAACTTGGAAATTACAATCACTGCGTTACCAGGAAGAAATGTCTTGGCTTCACCGAGAAAACACAGGGTTTGTCTCGGCTCTGCTCTCCCTGTGTGTTTTGTACCCTGAGGACTCTCTTCCTTCCACCTTCACTCGCTCCTTCCCTACTGCATAAAATAACGACTCTGCATCTGGCAGTCTCAAGAGGGATCATCTGTTAGTACATAGAATATTTGAAAGAATTATTAGACAAGTCAACTTTCTCCAGTTTGGCCCCTCTACAGATGTTATCTCAATTACTAGAATAGGCTCTGTGGTAAAAATCCTATAGCTGCTCTCCATTCATTTTAGTGGGTAATTAAAAAATCATTATATAAAAACTATAGATAACTGTTTGCTTTGCACAGTCAAAATTACCTACATAACTTTACTGTATTTTAGAAACTGAAACTGTATAATCCAACCAACTTAAGTACACAGTATCTGTCTTATTACTGCCAACCCAAATACATAGGTATTTTAACATCTCAAGTTGAAGAACAAATCCAAGCTTCACAATTCTGAAGTCACCCAGTAACTACTGGTAAAGGCTTAATACTGGTTTCAGCAAGAATAAATAACTCTATATGGATATTCGAAATACTTTCAAATAGTAACATGGCTCAAATTTAAAAAAATATCTTTTCCTTAGTTTGTTAAGAATACCTTTTTGATTTTTTTGATGATGTCTACCAAATATATTTTACACTGAATTTACTGAGAACTTAAAAGATAAATAAAAGGTTACAATACAGAATATATGTTTTGTTTCTATTCAATTCCTAGAAGAACATGTTGGTTTTAAATAGTATCTCCATTTAAAGAGGAAGAAGGAAGGAACAGATGAACACTAAATTGTGCTTCTCATCACTGAAGTTCTTCATTTGTTTAAAATAGCTGGATCATTGACTCTCTGGATTTTCCAACTCCGACCCATTTAACTAGGGAGGAAAAAACATCTATTAGATCAATTACTGAGAGTAAATATTATAAACAATGAACTGGAAGAATTTTCTTCTTTTATTACACTTCACTACAAACTGGCCGACTTTGTGCTGAATCACAATGCTGGGAAGTTTTACTGTCAAAAATCACTTTACTCCTGCTGCACCACCAGACTAGAAGTGCAATGTACTGAAGTCTGAAAGCATGAAACAGTTACACCATAAACGCGGAGCACTGCAGACGGAAGGCCTGACAGCACGTTTGCTGCAGGTTGCACTGTCACTGTCTCGCAGGACAGGATATTTAGCTCAACCCCTGCAGAGAGGAAGCGAGAGCTCTGCCAGATGGTGACGTTTTCTTGATGTGGACCAAGAGCCGGTGGCACACGCTTGCTATAATACTGTTAAATGTAAGGCTGCGATTAAAAACATTATGCAGCATGAACAGCCACCCCAAATACCATACTGTAATTGTTCCACTACAGTTTTTGTTGCCTATGGATACTATAGCACTGACTGTAGGTAGGTGTCCTTTAGCCATCCAACCCACCAAGGCTCCCTGCCTTCGCACCGAGAACCTGAGAAATAAAGGGGAGCTCTATTTACATATCCCATCACCCACATCTGTGTCTGTGACCACACACAGACCATCCACTGAGTGTCGGGCTCTGCTATCAGAAGCCTCCTAATCCATCAACAACACTGGAACTGTCACAGCTGCAAACAGCTCATGTTCCCCAAATGTGACCTTCGAGGTGCTTTCTGGAAAACAAACCCACACACGCTAGCTTTCTATGTTTGCTACTGCAGAAATTCCCTTCCACCACCATTCGTGCCGTACCTAGCTCTTAGCACCTCTAGAGCTCTAGCAGTCAAGAGTTGAGAAAGAAACCCCAAAACTGGATGGCTTAACCTTTGGAGATTGATCATGTTAAGATTCTCATTTTTACAAAGTGGCAAAACTGGGCTAAACAATCTTGTATCCATTATGCAACACACCACCTCACATGGGTAAGCATGGAAGAGGAAAAAAAAATAAAAAAGAAGAAAAAAAAGAGAAGTCTATGTTCAAAAAGGGCTGCAGTGCAGGAAGTAAAGTGAAAGGAAGAGATTAGTAAAGGCAGGACATTAGACTGATCACGCATTGAAGCATGGTGCGGAGATCCCAAAGCCTCCCCCGACAGAGGCGGCAGTTTGCCAAGAACAATACACGTTTATCCTTCCTCTGGTTAAAAGGCAGCTTGGAGCTCTCTGCAACGCTGCAGCCCTGCCCGGGGAACACCACCCTTGGCCGCTTCTTGGCTGTCATTTACAATCCTCAGCCAATCCGCAGGTGCCTCCGTTGCCTCCTGCCCAAATCGCGCCGCTCCCTGCCTAACGAATTGAGCACTTTTACATCGCTGTTCCTGTCTGCTGGGGCGTCCTCCCATGTACCTCTGCAGACAGATTTACCTGGCACTCCCACATGGTTCTCCACACATCGGATGTAATTCTGGGCCTTGGGTGGGAGGTCCTCCCATTTTCGGGCACCGGTTGTGTCAGTCTTCCACCCAGGCATTGTTTCATACTCTACTTCCACCTTCTGTAGTATCTCCTGATTAGCTGTGGGAGAACAATTTTTATCACAGTTGATTTTAGCTGCTCCACCTTAAAAGAACACACCTATGGTTCTTGACCGACACAGTCTTTTGTCAACATTTAAAATCTGATATATGAAAAAACAGTATTTCTACTGGTTGGTTGATTCATTCATTCTTTATTCAGATAAAGTTCTATAATTTAGGAAGATAAATTCAAGAGGATCCAGGAATCCAGTTTCCTCTTCTAAAAACTGTAGGACGCACTCTGTGTTGTCAAAAGACTACAGTATTATTTTTGAGGAAACAAATTATTTGAAGTTCACAGCAGTTCCACCTTTTGGTTAAGATTTGCACATAATAAAACAGAAGTCCTCCTGTAGACAAGGCACTAGTGTCTCAAACCTTTTTATCTTGATGGAACAGGGTTAAATCAGGCCTGTTAAAACCGCAGATGTCCGTAAGCCTTTCCCCACTGGAATTCTCACTGTTTCCCCAGCCAGGATGTACCGTTGGGGTGGGAAAGCTGGCTGCTGCCAGCCCTCCCCCTGCCTCCAGAATCCCCCATCTCAACAGAACAAACCCCTCATCTTGGCACAGACCTTTACAGGTAGCTTGAAAACATCATTCATGTAAGAAAATTACATATTATTACATCTTAAAAGTTTTACCATCAACCATATTGAGAGGCAATATATATTTTTATTAACCATAATGTTGTTGCTGTTAATTATAGTTATATGATGGTAGCCCATAAGCAGTTCTGTTCTGCTTGCATCCGTCTCATTTTTGCACAGCTTAAGCACCGCTTTTATTTTTACTGTACTTCATTAAAGGTCAATGACACACAGTCACTGACTTGAGTCTTGCTGACTTTCAGATCCCTGGTGTTGCCAGTAAAAAAAAAAAAATAATCTAATGGGACAAGACATAGAGGCCCTAACACAGATTTCATTTGCTCTGAACTTCTCGTCATCATACACAGAGGTGCAAGGTGAACGGAAAAGGCTCGCGACTGATGCAGCAGTCTTTATACCGATACTACAGTTCTGCAAATTTCTACAGAAAGTCTAGTGAAGAAGGAATCAAGCCTGGTTTTAAAAAGCAGCCTTTCCCAACAGGCATGATTTAAAAGGCAGGAAAGAGAGAAATGAACATAGATATTTAACATACCTGGAAAATAGGGAATTCTCTTTCCACCCAATTTGTAAGCAACACCAATTTTAATTTCATCAAGGACATCAAGAATATCCAGTTTTGTTAATGCCAAACTGTACAGAAAAACATCGGTTAGAGTTACACACATGATGAATCTCCTCTTTAATACTTTCTACCTTTTTTTTTTTTTTTTTTTCTTTCTTTCCCCTCCATTTCTAGTTTTGTATTCACAAATCTAGCTCAGGCAACCCAGTAAGCAGAAATACACAAATATATTAAACTATGAGCACTGTTAATTGAATTCACGCCCCTGGGATGAATACATGGCTCAGTTACTAAGACACGTTTCCAAATGCTTGGCTGCTCATACAGGTGCGCAGCGCTCAGTTCAGCGCATGAAAATGCAGGCTGACTGTACAATGGCACTGGACCGGGTTTGGGTGTGTATGACAGCACGGCACTTTACATCACTACTAGTCATTCCTTCTGTTGCTCCTACGGATTCACAACAACTGTAAAACAGACTTACTAAATTACATTTTTAAAACAGACTTCACAAGTGTAATCTAGCTACTAAAATCACATATACAGTTCAGTAGGAAGGATCCCAGCCCGACTTCCAGTGCCCGGGCTGTGCTACCAGGGTTGGCAGTTTAAAGAACCTTTTTCATCTTGTGAATGAACACACTGGAACACAAAAACAGAACCTCAAGAAGACACCATATGTAGTATTCAATAATCAGAATAAAACTGTATTTTAAAACTAGTCAAACTCTCTAGAAACAATATGCCAGACATTGCTTGGTGAAAGTATGAGCAGCTAAGTTAGACGGATATGTGCATAATAGCCCATGCTGCATACGCTCATTAAGTATATGATGAATGCAATGATTAAATGAAAAGACATTTTGGGAAAGAAGCAGCATAGAGCCAGTTCTTCAATTTTTTGAAGTTTTTGTCTCCCCATGTTTTTTATCTGTCACAGTTACCAGAGCTGACATAGTCTTGTTGATAGAAGCGCAGTAACTGTATAGAACTGAAATGGAAGGAAACATAACGCCTTCCTAATACTATTTCAATATAAACTAGAGCTGTGTAAGTTAAAGCGAAATACAAATCCAAGAAAAACCCTTCTGATAAATTAATGAACAGAAATCATTGTTCCTTTGTAACATTTGAAGCATAAACAACACTAAGTCTCAGTTTATAAGATACTAAACCACCCAGGGTCATGTGTTTACATGTATGAACAAGTTTGCCTGAATGAATGAGTAAGTCTGATTTATATGAACAAAACTGTAATGAAATTTTGCAACCGTTTCTGAAAATACAGATTGGTAATTAGTTATAAATTAATTGTGCTTGAGATAGTTACGAGCATTTTAGCATCAGACATAAGCCAGCTTGATGCTCTTGAACAGTTCCTTTTAATAGATGTATTCTGAACTAAAAAATAAGTTATCGACCAAATACGTCACTCAGTCCCAATGAAAATAAAACTCAGCCCATTAAAAGCAGCATTTCTAATACAATATTAGACTACACCTTTGTAAATAAATGAACCTGTCGGGACTGGAATAAGAGCTGTGCCAGTTGCTGTACACTTTGCCTCATCCCACTTATTTCACTTAGAGGCAGCGGTTCTGCATGGTTCCGCTTTGGTCCTGCAAGTATGATCTACCAGAATCACCCAAAGCTCGGAACCTGCGCGTCTGAGATCACAACATAAGACAGCATGAAAGCCCTGGATCAAGAACACTGGAGCAAACTGTTAGAAAACTGGTATACTAATCCAATATATATATATTGGTCATCTGATGCACACAAAGTGAAACATATATGAAAAAACCCTCACTGCTATGATGTTGCAAAGTCACTTGATTTGAAAAATAAAGAGTCAAAGGAATTAGATTATTATTAGCATTAAGAGAATTCTCAGTTGCCCATTGTGAATTATTTTATTGCTTAAAATGTACACTTTACTGGACTTATATTAATGTTACCTACATATTTATTCTGCGAAGCACAAAATTATCACTTCCAAATGTAGCGCAAAATCTGTGATGCTTACGCAGTGAATCCGTTGATCATATGAGCATATTTCAAAATGACAAGATCTAACCAGCCACAGCGTCTCTTTCTGCCTGTAGTTACTCCCCATTCGTGGCCACGGGACTGTAAAAGATCTCCAATTTCCTAAAGAAAACAGAAAGAATGCTGATGGTATTTCACTGAAAAAAAGGAGGAAAACAAAGTCTAAACAAATATAGACAAATAGCAAGAAAAATATAGTTGTTCAATTCCAAGGCTTTTTTTGTAGGTAAAAAAATAAAAATAATTTTTTACTAGGAGGGGACTAGGGCAGACAATAAAGCCACTCGTGCGCAGGAGTTTTGTATTTCAATCACTAGCATATCCAAAATACTTATTAAATATGACTATTTCATGTTCCAAGGAGACACTTTTCTTCCTTCTTCATCTGATAGGAAGATTTCCTTGACAATTCAGCCCTGTTGTCAATTTTGTTTGCATTTTCTTCATCTGGTCTTTTGGCATCTATTGTTTGGGGGGACAAGACTGTAAATGCTTGGGACAAGATGCTTGCACAATGTCTAAGCTCCTTGACCATGCCTTGGGCGCCAAGGTTCTACCGCAGTATGAGACTGCCAACTCTTCCCTTTGGGCTGGCAGTGTTTATAATGGGTTAAAAATGAAGAAGAAACCTTACGCTCATGACTCAGAAACCAAAAGGATATTACCAATTCATGTGAACCATTACAGAAATTATTTTAGTGACTAAATTCTTAAATTAGATTCGGAGATTGCTGACCTAGAGATGGCTGTGTGCATAGCTCATAATCACTACCCTGAGCTTCTAGTTTCTTGATAATGAATATACAAGAGACAGTTTAAAAGAGTCAAAATCCTTCCCCTTTTCTTTACTGAACAATTTGTGCATGACTGGCTGATGTACGCACCGTATTTATTCTATATATGACACAGAACATAGGCTGTTAAGCACAGAAGTTGTATCTTGCAATTTAATCTTTCCTGCAATGCACTGACAGTTCCAGCCTACAACAAACTCTTGCCACCGAAATACACCTAACGACGTTACATAAAATGATTGTATCTGTTTTCACACCGTTCATTAGAACAACAGAAGTGTGGTCACTGCAACAGAACACCATCACACTTGTGTTTCTCTCTTCTGAAGAAAAATACCTGAAGTTTATAACATGATTCTCCTCTCTTCATAAGTGAGATTTCTTGGCATTATTACCATGGTGTGTGTTTGTTGTTGGTCTACTCTTATCCCATTCCATTGACCTTATTTTTTGGCAACCGTGTATATTGAATTTTGTAACATTAAACCTACATTGATCTGCTCAGTGGGGAAGGCTCCAATTCCCACCCGAGTAGTATATGCCTTCACCACACCATACACATCACCGACATGCTGGGGAGGAACACCAAGCCCGGTGCATACACCACCTACGGTGCAGTTCGATGAAGTCACGAAAGGATACGTGCCTGTCAGAAAAACACAACAACACAACCCTGTTTCAGCAATGGTAAGAAACAGCCTGGTTTTCCTTTATGAGCTGAAAGGAGATTTTCAGCTGTATGCTTGGCTTTAAAGCTACACTGAAATAGCAGGCAGAGAGCAGGGCAAATTCTTCTTACTGCGTGTCCCCATTTTGCTTTTAAGAGAACAGACTAAGCTGTTCATCTCCAAATTGCTTCCTCCTGTAGTGACTAGTATGTATTTAGATTTCTAAAGCTTCACAGAACCCCCCCCTAAGGGTTACATCTTATTTTAAAGGGATTTTTATTTATAAGGGATACATCTTATTTTAAAATGCTGATGATGTATTTATAGGAAGTTTTATGTAGTGTTTATTTCTCACAGGTTTCTGAGAAATTTAAATTTATCCTGGTCAATGCACCAAATAACCAAAATGAAAATTAAGACTTTTACATGTAATGTAGTGATTTCAAGATGTCAGTTAGCTTTACCACTTTTATTAGTATTGATTCTTCAAAGCACAGACCTAAGTAAAATACTAATTTTTCAATATATCTATTCCAAGATGTTCTTGGAAATTTAATAGAATGTAAGAGGGTTTCAAATAATTGTTGGATTTCTGAGGGAAAAAAGGGAATATTGTGGGTGCCACGAAAAAAAAGGGGGGGGGGCCGGTGTCCACTCAAATAGCTCACTTATCCTGGCAATTTGTATAAGCATATTAGTGAGCAAGAAAAATAAGAAAATATACTACTTTCTTATGCTTAAAGAGGTGACCAGTACGTGCAATCTGTTCCAATGCGTAAGCTTTTCTACATTCAGCCTTTGCAACTTTCACTGAGGATTGCCCACAAGGGAGAAACTTAAATGCATCTCAATACTACTTCCATTAGGCACTGGATCTATTACAGGATGCTGCTGCCGTGTAAAGCTTCTCTCACTGTCCGATGTATCATAGAAAGTATTTCTGCAACATCCACAGACAGCCTGGTGTAAAGGTCGCAGCCTGGCATTCCCAGTGCTCTACACAAGGAGTGCGGAGTATCCACAGCAAATTTTCTAAGCCTTGAGAGGTTATTCATGATCTCTACACTGTGGCTCTGGATTGGAGCATCTCTCCAGTTCCTCATTTCATCTTCAAGGAGGCCTAAGTGGTTTAATTAGGTTTTTGGTAAGAGAGCAGAGCAGAGATCAACTGAAGAAGCTACTTACAGGTTATCTCCACTAGTTTAATCCCCCCTCCACTGCAGAGGAATTATCTCAGCAGCACTGCAGTGGCTGCCTGGAACGTACGGCAATGTGCACACACATTTAGAAGTAATAAAGACAAGAATATCTGCAGTGAAATTTCAACTCCCCTGGAATAAACTTCAGTAAAAATCAATATTTAAACCCTAAGCATTTAATCCTGTTAATGATACAATTTCTGTCTCATTGTGCTTTACTTTTGGGAAATCTGTTCCTATTAAAGGAAAGACTATTTTGTTTCTCTATTTTCCTGCTGTTTGCAAAGCTGATATAAACACAAATTGAAATAAAACTAATCAAAATAAAACTAATCTCTTAGGAGTTAAATTGAGTTTAAAATTTAACTTACCAAAGTCAATATCAAGTAATGCTGCATTGGCTCCTTCAACAAGAATCTTCTTTGGGGAGCCATGAAGAGCTTCATACATAAAATACACGCCATCTCGAACCATGGGTCTTATTTTTTCAGCATAGCCCTGCAAATTTGAGTAGAAATGTCAGCTCCCCAGCTGGAATCAGGGAACACTGTGCTCGCTTTTGAAAAATGAAACATACAGATAACTCTAACACGCCAGCTTCAATGACTGTGTTTTACCTGAAAAATACAACCAGTAGCTTATATTCTATGGAAAACCATGTATTGAACTGCTCACATAAGAAAACATGCCTTGTTACGGCGTTAGAATACCGTCATTTCTGTGCCATTCCTATTCAGAGATGCTGTGTACCTATCTCATTCTGCTGACATAGTCTCTATATAGCGTGTCTAGACACACTGAGAGTGGGACTTACAAATAGTGAAAGCTCCAAAGAAAAAAATCACTACTCACGAATATTAAAAATATCTTTAAAGGCAGGGTGTCAGCTCTGAACAAGTACCAGGCAAAACTTGGGAAAGGTAAGAGATCTTTTCTAGCATCCTCTTTTCTTACGTATTCATGAAAGAAGTTGTTTTACCTGTGGCTCTTCTGAATTTACTTATAAAAAGACATTTTCTTGTAATACAAGGATCTTGAAACACAGCTTCTGCAAACAATTCTTCAGTAAACATGGAAGTCTCTCAGACTAGATCAGTCATAGCTGGAGACTGCTAACTGCAACTGTCACCCTGCACTCTCCTGGATACTTTAATAGAACAGTTATTTTATGTCAAAAAATTAAAGTATTATAGGAGAACTAAAACATCTACAACATTTGTCTTAATGCCCACAATAAGAGAACATTCTATTACAAAGCATAGCTACTGCTTATTAAAAGGTTTTATAACAATGAAAAGAGGCAGTTTTAATTTAAATTAATTAGTTTAATAAGTAGTAGTTCTGGTACATTTCATTTTTACTTTTTAAATTAAAATAAATATTACTGTTTTCTTCCATACTTCATCTGAAATTGAACAAATGTTACAAGTGTTAAATCCTTACCTTTAGCTTTTTCAATTGTCCTTCTATATCTATTTCCAATGTGGGAAACATTGACTTGTATTGTTGTGCCAGATTTTTAAATCTGTAAAATATTGAAATCATATCTGTAAGGAACACTCTCCAAGTTAGTGTTCATAAAACGTTTGTCAAGAGCTCAGCTTATATTATACACAGTATATACTGAGAGCTATGGGGAGAAAATACCCAGAACTTTGATACCTCAACCAGTGCATTTCCCAATGTACAAAATTACTTTTTAAATTATGAGAAACTGAGAAGTACAGGAAAAACACACAACACATTCTTTCCAGTTTTCTTCTTCTCCCAGACAATTTATATACAAAATTCAGACACGTATTTAAAAACATCCCCTTAAAAGCAAATCTGTCAGCGAAAATGTATCACTCTAACATAATATTTAGAAATGAAAATAGTTGTACCTTGAAGAAAATTCATCAAAGTCAGAAAGGAGGTCACATATCCGAAGGCCTGTTCGTGCAGCTTTGGAAGAATATGTTGGTCCAATCCCCTTCTTTGTTGTGCCAATACTAATTGAAAAGAAACCCCCCAAACATGTATAAATATATGCAAAAATATACTTTATGCTAAATAATTTTGTTAAAGCTCTTCAACATACCATGTAGTGGGCAAAAGATCCAAGACATAAAAAAAAAAACCCAAAACAACCGAAAAACCTAAAGTGCTATAATAATAAATATCTAGCAACTTTCATGCCTCAGTGGATTTGCATAAATATTGCTAATATTCATGGTATGCAGTAAAGCATTAAGCCTTGACTCTGGCTGAGACAAGCATAGTTGAAACTATGTGCTTATGTACACATATTATACAGTAATAATGGTTACTATGCTATCCTGTGGTACTATTACATTCCTTACTACAAACAATAGGAAACAAATGTCATTTTCACGTTTCCACAGTCGCAGCACTGTCTAATGTTGTAAAGAACCACCAGTTCTGTGAGCGATCAAACTGGCTCCCCATGGCTTTGGCATTATTCGTACCGTCTCTGTCCCTATGAACTGTTGCTGCTGCCTTTACCTTGATGAGGATAAAAATGAAACTGTTTCCCTACCCCCATGCCCATTTTCATGTGCATTTTAGAAACACAGTAATTTTGATGTCTACTTGTCCAATGGTATCAAAAACTAATAGACTAACAGAGAGAATACAGAGTGTTCACGTAAAACTTTGGTCTTTCAGAAACCAGAATAATGAGGTATGAGTAGTTACATACGGTGCTAAAGTGTAAGATTAAAATTAAAATAGAAAGTAGTATCTCCACAAAGTGTAAGTGAATATACAGTAAGTGATTGTAAGTGTGGAACCTAATTGGGCCAACACTTCAGACCCGATTCAAAAGAGCATCATTAGTCTGGTATCAAACTGAACTGGAAACATCATTTTAGTGGAAATGAGTTTTGAGGATTTGGTAGGAATTTCAAAATGCCTCTATATGTTGCAGAGAACTGGAAAATGGAAATATGTAAGAATTCATACCCTGCCTTTTCAGTAATACCTCAGAATTTGTTCCCTAACATAAGCAGGAGCAGAACAGAGTCACAGAATTAGTAACATAAGCAAGGCTCTTCAGAGATAAATTGCATTTCCGTTTTCCAAAATTACACCATTTTTTCAAACTTCCGTATTTATTAATGAAATGAAAGTGCTGAAAATATTTACTTTTTTCCTTCTTGTGCTTGACGTTGCACTTCCTGGAGCCCATCTACTGCCTGGTGAAAGTCGAAGACTGCAATGGAAAAATCAAATGGACATAGTGGGAGACCAAAGGAGAAAAACATTCTTTAAATCACAGGCATCTATAATTTCAAGACAAAGTGCCTTTGCGATCACTGATAGTGCACAGGCCTCCTCGTGTGAGACCAGTCAGTATTCCTTAAACATTCTGAAAACATGTAAAATATCACTCTTCAGCAGATACAAAGTCCATTATAACGCTTCACAACATATAAAGAAGCCGTGTTAGATCAAATAGGAGACTGCTCTGTGGAATAATCATATAGTTTAGCACCATGAGCTACGCAATCATTTCTGAGTTTTTTATTCCATCATTCATCACTTACCTATATGTGCTCTATCGGATATAATCAGTCTTTTCTCCCAATCTTTTAAACCTGTCAGAAGATAGAAAGAAAAGCGGGATTTCAGCTGCGCTGGTTGGTCAAACTTTGAGATTTGCTTTTAGTTTTTCTATGTCTTTCTTGTAGTTTATATAGCTTCTTGTTAACCTGTTCAGACTGTAGATAAAATGGGTGTGAGTATCAAATAGCAGCCATGGTTTCGTTAACAAACTTTTCTCATTTTTTACTTGAGAAAGCTGAAAAGCTTTCTCATTTTGGTACAGACAAAGACACTCCTTAATGTCAGAATGCTGTGGCTTATGAGCAATTCTTATTTTAAGGGGAGATTCTTGTTTAACTCACTATATGATAAATCACTTAAACGCCATTTGTGCCTCAGAAAATGGAAAATTTATATATAGAGAATCACAAAATAATCTAAGATGTAAGGGACCTTAGAAGGTCTGGTCCTAAACCTTGCTCAAAGCAGAACCAAGTGAGTTTATACTTGAGCACAGAACTGGGGACACAGAAACTCTGGGTTAAATCATCTCAGTTTGAGGTCAAAGGGAGCTTTGACACACACGTTAGGATTTTATTTTCTATCTGATATGGTATCAAATGCCATAAAACTCCCTGAAAACCCAGGAAAAGATTGGTTTTCAAAATCTGTCTGAAGACAACAACACAATTCAACATTTTAAATACTGTTTTCCTTGTTATTTAAAATCCAGAATGTTATTGTACTGAATATTTATGTTCAGAAACAAAGGCTTAAAAACCCCTCAACCTGGCTGCCAATACAAAGAAAGGTTAAAAATTACTTGATACAAACCTTTCTTTTCATTCTTTTCAGCTTCTTCAAACAGGCCTGGTAAATGTATAACCACTCCATTACCTTTGGGAACATAAATGATTTATTTTAAAGCAAGAAATAAAATATTCATTCTTAGGATGTAAGGCACGTAAACATTTGCTGTCTGAAATTTTATTTAAAAAGCAAGGCTGTTTCACACATTTCTCACAAAGTGATCTTGAGAACTTTCTGGATAAATCCTCATTTTGGGTAAGCAGCTCCAAGCCTGCTAAAATCAGAGAAAGCAGAGCCTGCTTGTTTGAGATGCGAATAGCGGATTCTTGTCTTGGTGGACTTTGCACCACGACTTCAGCCTCAATTGTTCACTGGTAAAAGCTCAAAGAGGTCCATGGCCTTGCGACACTGACAAGCCTGTGCGACAGTATTTAAATTTTCTTCAATGTCCACGTATCTGTTTTAAACTCAGCTCTAACGAGGGCTGTCATACATTCGCAACGCCTTCTCCCTGCTTTTGAGCTACAATTTAAAATTCACAAGCAACACAGAGCATTACTGGTGAGACATGGAGTATTACTGATGGAGCAGGTTGGAAACAGCTGCTGCTTCCTTCTTGGGAACATCGGAAATACCTGCAAGAGCCCGTCTCTGCCTAAATTTAGGATAGCTTAAGCTATAGTCTTTACTAACTGGCAAGGCAGTAAAGTGGAAAGCAAACCAATACACTGTAGTTAGCAGAGAAAAAGTATGTTTTGTGTATTTCAATCATCCATTTGGGAATTATCAAGTGGAACAAAACTGCAACTACAGTTCTGCGACTCACTATAACTTACACTCATTTCTTGCACAGTCTGTATGTATTTGTTTCTGTCAGAAAGAATCAAGATTTTGGACAAGTAAAAGGCTTATGTTTGCCTATCACTTAAATAGGAGTTTAGTGTCAAGTAAGCAGTGCAAACTTTTATGATGCCATTTGCATCAAGTAACTTTACAGTGAAACACAACATCACTTTCAACAGCTGGTAACGTGAACAAAAAGGAGACTGGATGATGACCTTCCAAGCAGAGCCCTGTATCCTGAGGCCTATTTCTGTAAAGTCAGTAAAGAGATGCCAGAGATAAATTATATTATTTATTTAGCCTAGGTGCTGGGTTTTGTGTCCTCAAAGAAAAGCATTAATATTTCTGAAAGTATAAAAGGAGTGTGCAAGCAGAGGGTGGGATCCAAACTTGTACCATAAAGTATAAGAAAAAGCAACATGATAGGAAGAGGGGGTTCGTTCTTTCAGTTTTCTAGCAGCAGACACTAAACTGACACTGACGACAGAATAACACTTCACGTTAAAGCAGCACTAAAATAAAAGACAAAATGCTGAAGCAAATCTGACTGTCACCTGTATGTTTCCCTTTGTTTGCTACTACAAACTATGGTTGCAGCTACCCACCATGTAATGTTATTTTATTAAATAAGTTCCAAAATTTTCTTACCAATAAAAGAAATTGCCTTTGGATTAATGATGCCACTAGGAAATAGGTGAAAATCATATTCTTTCCCATCAACAACCACAGTATGGCCTGCGTTATTCCCACCCTGCAACAGAAAGAAACACCAGAAGATTAATGGTCTTATATCACCGCTCTAAACTCTCAGCAGATTTGACAGGATCATCTTTTTTTTTATTTATACAATCACACCTTAGGTCGCCGCTTTCTCCACCTGCTAGTTTCTTGAGACGCTGTAGTATTGTAAAAAGGGCTGAGACGGGACAATTAGAGGGCTGAAGAATTTCAGCGGGACTGTGTAGAATTAGGAAGCAGAATGACACCACGGAGTCAAGGGCAGGGCAAGAGTACGTGCGGGAGTGGTGGCAGAAGCTAGAAGAGAACGAGGCTTCCTGGGAACACCACCAGATTGAACTTCCACCTGCTGAGGCCGGGCTCTGACACACCTAGAAGCCCATCGTTTTTGGGCATCTTCTGTGCCTGGTCATTTCTTTAGCGTTAGGCCTACAAGGGCCAGTATTTCCTTTTGAACGGAAGCTCCTCCTCCCTGCCCACCCGCAACAGCTACCGCTTCTCCAGGTGTTCAAGGCAGGTGGTCTGTAGAGAGTTGGGAGCACATCCAGTCTTCGCAGCTTCACAGAATCGCCCTGTCAAGGGATCATCTTCCCAGTTAATACCACCACACCTTTATGGAGTCTACTACAATTCATACCTTATACAGCCATCTACCAGACCTAAGAATGGAAGCTGGTATTTCTCTCAAGAAACTGTTTTTTCCCAAAAGGCTTTAAAAGAGGATGATGAGACAACAACAAACTTGGGAAGAGGTGAGTAAATCAAGGCCACGAGTTGACTGGAACTGAAGCAGCAATGCTTTGAAAGTTAAAGGTCCAGTTTTCTTGACAGGCTTAATGTTTGTTGCTGTTCTGTGGTGATATAACTTCCCTTAGTGATAAGGTCGGGAAATCTCAGTACTCTCTGCTCTAATGCTACAGGTCTTCCATTTTCCAAAATGATGACAAATCTTCATGGATTTGATATGAGGTCTGAATGTAGAAGTGCGGAATGAGGGCATCTACTGGAAGGAGAACTGAGACTCTGCCAGGTAATTTGCAAATAATGAAGAGTGTTGGCTGAGTCAGTGGAGTTTGTGCACAAAAGCTCTGAGAAAGAATAGTCATTTATAACAATTAATATAACACACATTCTTCCAGAGTTTAATTTACTTGTTTGTCCATTTGTTTGCATGTAATATACAGGAAAATAGCAACCGACATTCCTTTCAAAATGGGGATAATACAGTGAAACACAACGTTAAAAAAAAAAAAAAGATACAGGTTATAAAAAATTAAAGTTCTTTTTTAAGCTGTGGGATGGAGGGAAACATTAAGAAATATGCCTTTGGACAAAAACGGGTAATTCTCATGTTTTGGAAGATGTGAGCTCAACAACAAAGTTTAAAAATATAATCTAAGTTAGAGGTGACTACGCGTTATAACAGAAAACCTGGTACATGCAAAATTTCATTTGATTTAGGAAACTTCTGGGTAGCTCACCCTTGGGCTGAGGAGGACTCCCAAGTGTCTTGCTAATGCAGAGTTATAATTTGTCTGGAGAATCCTGAAGCAAGCAGAACCGTCCTGGTTCTTGCCTCCCAGACATAAGCAGCCAGTTGTAGGAATCTGGATCTTGTTAAAGGTACTAAACTAGACAGCAGGCTAATAAATCATGCAGGAGACTTCTTTGTATGATATTTAAGAGGTCTGAGACTCGATAGATTGCACTGGTTGAAACACTAATTTGTTTTATTATAGTGGTATCAGGCTTGATAAAGAGGCTAGTAAGTTCTGAAACCATCAGCTTTCCTCTCTGCTCGCCTACAGATGATGGCAAGATGGAAACTTCAAGAGAATGAACTCCATCATTTAACATCGATTTAATCTCTACTACAAACAACAATTTTCACATTTCCTGAGAAAACGGGGAATCAGGCTCCTTCACAAGGACAACTATACTGATGTCACCAACAGTATATTCTGCTTTTCTTAATCAACATCAACAAATGGAAACAGGCTTGACGACTCACTATCCGAGATAACAGCACTCCTTAATTATAGTCAGAAGTGTTGTATCCTAAAATTTTAGAAGGTGGGATATACCAGTATGAGAATGTTTATGAAAGATACCTTATGATTTTGGAAATTTTCCTGAACTACTGATACCCACATAAATGCTGTTTCTTTCTTTAGCAATTGCTTAAACAGGGACATTAATCAATCAGCTGTGAAAGCTGACACACATAAAAAAATGCTGAAGCACAAAAACATCAGCAGATATGATACATCCTTTAATTGCCAACATCTCTGAACCCACTTTCAGTTGCTCTGGACAGACAATATAAACCAAGAATTTGGTGTTAGACCTTATAAAACAGCACTTCTCTAATCTAAAGCTGATGTTGGCAGCTCTGAAACTGTTTTTATGAACTGCTCATGTTGGTCTGTGTTTCCTAAACAAGTGTCTTTGAGTGTATTTTTACAGCTCATTTAATTACATTTTTACAAATATAATTAAAGAGATAGCAAAGCACTGATTTGCTCAACAGACATGATCTAACTTGCAAAACATGCCACTGGTCTTATGAGATACTTTATATTTATTATCTGGTCATCTCAGTAATTTCATAGAATAGAATCATAGAATGGGTAGGGTTGGAAGGGACCTGAAAGATCATCTAGTTCCAGCCCCCCTGCCATGGGCAGGGACACCTTTTCACCAGACCAGGCTGCTCAGAGCCCCGTCCAGCCCGGCCTTGAACACTGCCAGGGATGGGGCAGCCACAGCTTCCCTGGGCAGCCTGTGCCAGCGCCTCACCACCCTCATTGTGAAGAATTTCTTCCTCTCATCTAAATCCACCCTCCTTCAGTTTAAAACCATTCCCCCTTGTCCCATCACTACACGCCTCACTACACGGTAAAATGTCCCTCTCCATCCTTCCTGTAGGCCCCTTCAAGTACTGGGAGGCTGATAGAAGGTCTCCCCACAGCCTTCTCTTCTCCAGGCTGAACAGCCCCAACTCTCAGCCTGTCCTCACAGCAGAGGGGCTCCAGCTCTCTGGTCATCTTCATGACTTCCTTTGGACCCACTCCAACACATCCACGTCCTTTTTGTTTTGCGGGCCCCAGAGCAGGAGGGATCTCACCAGAGTGGAGTAGAGGGGCAGAATTACCTCCCTCAACCTGCTGGCCACGCTTCTTCTGATGCAGCCCAAGGTACGGTTGGCTTTCTGGGCTGCAAGCAGATGTTGCCGGCTGAAGTTAAGTTTCTCATCCACCACTACCCCCAAGTCCTCCTTCTCAGGGCTGCTCTCGAGCCATTCAATGACCAGCC
>KL271117.1:7545-42531 GCA_000699545.1 Podiceps cristatus
TTGTTTTGCAGTGCCCCATTTTCTGGCCACTTTTTCCCACTTTCCAAACTATACATTGGCCACCAATGATTGCAATATTCAATTAGGTGCTTCTGAGTCAGAGGATCACCCCCCAGTTCTTTCTAATGTCTCAAAATACATCCCAGTGGTGTTCTTCGTGGGATAGGTTTTTTACTCGGAAAAGTACCCATCTCTCCAGTGACTAGTGGGTGTGATTGTGCACTATCTCAGGCACTAGTCAGAGGGACTCCAACCCCCGTTGAAGCTCCCTCTGGGACTCCAGCCCACTGCCAGAAATGTAAATTACTGTGCAGACTCAGTTGTGCACTTCCATTGTTCTCTTTTGAGTAGGTGGTATCATTTGGGGAGGTGGTCAATGAGTTGGTGGTCACAATCTCCCCCTGCTGGAATTACCTCTCACTCACTTGGCTCTCAATCTTGGCAGTCCTGGCCAACTTTCTTGGTCCACTACCTGAAACCACCTTCCATCTTCTTCTTTGACAGATGCACATTGTCTCAGTTACTTTAATAATTACCTTAAAACCACAGACCATAGTTGCTATGCTATACTCACCGTTCCTGGACCTAACTTCCAGCTGAGTAGGGCTATACAAAGGAACATCGCAGCATTTGTAGTTAACCGATTCAATCCCATCTCCTTGATGTTACAAACTGAGATACATAACAATTTCATTATTTTGGTTACTCCAGCAATGAATGTGAGGGAACAGTTAACGGTTAAACATTCACAGACACAGTACAGTGTTTCTTCCAAGGATATGGTGCGGTGTGTAAAAAGCTGTAAAATACCAGAAGCAGGATTAGCATTATGTTGATGAGTCTCTTTACCTGTCCCTATCCCTTCTCCTCCCCCCGCCCCCCAAAAAACGAAACATGTTGATATTGTCATATTAAGTCCTGTTGAGGAAAATATACCATGGCTATGAAATATGTATCTGAAATACATGTGGGATTAACCCCTCTGAATGGAAAATGGAGTGAAACCTGAGCTGTGACCTTTGAGAGCTTCAGTACCTGAATTGTTTGAGAAACCAAACAAAAATGTGGTGTCGCCTTTGGCCCCTGTTGGCTGTCTGGGGTTAGGTGTGCCTGTGCTGGGAAGGGAGATGTTTTCGTAAAGGCTCAGATGTGATGGCAAGGCCCTTCAAGTGCTTATGGAGTCTGACCTACAAATGACACAAATTGAGGAATGCTTGGTGGCCACCACAAGTCCGAAAATGAGATTTGTGCCTATTCATGGCTATTGTGAGAAACTCTTGCCTAGGCCCAAAGACAGAATTCAAAGCATGTGTGAAACTTTGTAATGAATCTTAATTTCTAGGTTCTAACTCCTTTCTGGCATAGGTGAAGTCTTTGAGAACCCTGGGTTTAGACTCTGGGCCCTACAGTGTTAATTATCTTGTCAGTATAACTCTTGGTGTTTCTCTTTAGTACTTTTATGTAAAGTTTTGTAGTTGAGAAGTAAATACCTCAAAAATTAATTCATCATTATAAAATCCAGTGCCCTTAGGTCAGTGAGTTATAGGAAATTGGCAGCCACAGATGACAAGTTCCTAACATCTGCAAGTGAATAAACAGACCTGTAGCTAAAGAGTAGCTCTGCTTTTTAAAGTCCTTATAAACAGAGCATTTCTAAAAAGACTGTTCCTCTGATAACATATCAAAAGTGCTTGATTTAGTTAAAAAAAAAAAAACCACAACAAAAGAAACCAACAAAACAAACACATATCCCCCCCCCCCAAAAAAAAAAACCCACAGATTGATTATAGAGATTATATTATTTTCTTGTGTGCTGCCAACAACAAAGGCAAAAATCGGGTCTAGAGTGTCCTTAATTACTCACTGGTAACCTAATTTTCTTGATATCCAGCTTTCTCAGACACCTTTTCAGCTACATTAGTTTTAAATCTGCTTAAGCCTGCTGAAAATGTCATAGGGAGAGAGTGGGTTTGCAAATTTATTCCCTGACTCTTACTGAAAGTATGTGCCGTATAATACAGTACTGGTTAAACACCAGGGGAAAGGAGGGAGTCGTTCCGGGAACGCTCTCGGACTCCAGAGCAGCTGCGTTCTGCCACTTGTGCGCTGCGGGAGCGAGGAGGTGGGGAGAGATGCCCACCTATTCCCAAAACACTTCTAGGCCTTCTTAGGGTAGATGGAGGATAGGATTATGGAAACTTCTAGCGAAAAATACTTCTTCAGTGGATGCTGAGACTTCTTGCTGTAATTCTAAAGTTTATCAAAATGCTATACTAACACCTATATTAAATTTGCCTATCCAACCCTGTCAGATCAAGAGACTGGAAGTGCAATTCAGTCCATGACAGACCCATGTATAAAAGATGGTTTGTGACCACAGAATAATAGTGTTTCTTACACTTCCTCATTCAGAGATGTGAATACAGAATGTACTGACATACAGAATGTATTGTCATTAAGCGGTAACTCCTGGATAAATTTTTAATGCAGAGTTGGTTCCTATATGGTACTCTAAATACGAGACTGAAGGCTAAATATAAGTGTTTACAAATTTTAATCAAGAAACTTCAATGGGGATGTGGGAATAGGTAGTTGGCCAAATTAATTACTGACTTTGATATGAATGCTTATTTGTTGCTTGGTTCTCTGGAGCTAAAGGACGAGGTGATTGCTGCAACCTTCAGTCTGTTCTTTCTCCTGCTCTAAGATAAGGGCACATTTCAAATTATTACTTAATTACCTACATTATGCTGCAAATACCCACCAGATAAACACACCTTTCCTTTCTAAGAGTTGCTGAACAAGAATATTTAGCGGTCCTGGATTGGGGCCAGGGGAGCCCAAACTGGATGTCCCCCTCCCCTGCCTTGGCCCTCGGTGGGGAGGACAAGGCCTGCGAGTGGCCGACGTGGCGGGAGCCTGGAGGGGCTGGCTGGAGGGGCACAGCGGGCAGCGAGCTCTTGGAGGTGCCAAGGCAGATGGGTCAGGAGCCAGATGTGATTATTTTTTTTTTTTTTAATTTTTATTTTACTTTATCATAGATAAATGTTGTTAAACCATCATTGGCATAACTCTGTCCTGTTATACACAATTGTCTCCACCAGGTGTATCAAATAACTGAAATGCCATATCATCATCTATATTGCTTATTGAGTCACTTCTTACTGGAAGGGTATTCTGCAGGACTGAACTTAGATGTGATTCATTACAGTATGAATATTTCTAATTTTGCCTTGTCAGTTCTGCCAGTCTAAGAAGGGAGGGTAGATGGGTGTGGAATATCTTGATTTTAATCACATTACCTACGCTAATTGTTTTGCTAAGCACATATTGTTTGAGAGAGAGAGATAGATATAACTACTAGTATTAGAAAGTAGGAAAAAAACCCACCTCATTTTCTTAAGCATCTGTCTATATGAGCTATTCAGGTAAAATATATTAAGAATAATATATTAAGAAAAAAAATTGCTCTCGCCATTTAAGTTGTTTACTGCGTTAACTGAACTGCCATATTTTATCCAATCTCTGTGGAAACAGATGTGCTATAATCTTAATTTATCACTTGTCTTTCTGGGTTAAAAACTAACAAATAAATGCCGTGGCTGCAGACAAAGCTGACAGGCATAAGCTGCAGTATGTATGCTAATGTGTTTTTCAAATAGCGTGATTATGCCTTCCTGGTCTTTTTTGTATTGAACCATAAAGAGCCCTAAAATCAACAGTGTCATTAAGAGATCTCATTTGAGAGTGTTTGTAATCAGCCTTTAAGAAATGTAACTTAGTTGTGTATAATGACACTGTACTATGCATAAAGTTGTTCTTTTAACTTAAACTTTCCAAGAAGCCTTCAATGGGAGCGTTGCTTTGGGCAGAGAAATGGAAAGTTTACCAGTTTTGTCTGTTTGGAAGTGATTTCTAAGGCCCGGGAGATGTCACAAACAGTAAAGTGAGCAACAGCATTGACAAGCTTACAGAATTTTGAATTAAAAAGCTAGATGTGTTTTGGTATTTTATGTTCAAATGCTGATGAGCTCTGAACATGTGAATGGAAGAAGCTGATCAAGAGTGTATGTATGTGAGTCTATGCCTGGGAAAACAAGTCTAGATGAAAAACAGACAAAAGGAAATGACATTTCAGAAAAATTTATCTCCTAGTCCCATTTTTCTAAATAATGCTACAAGTACCGTGATTCGTGGGAAAACAAAACCAAAGTATCTGCAATAATAAGAATGTAAATAGTTATCATAGGAATTTCTTTGCCAACCAGTACTGAAGTCTGTATCAGGTGGGTTAGACTGCCGACTTCCAGGTTCACCTACCACCTCCTGCCTTTCTCTGGAGGCTCCTTGTCCCAAGGCAGCGTGCTCTGTGGCACCGGAGGGCTGTCCTAGCAAAACCATAATCAGCAGGTCGAACTTTTCCCTTTTATTTGGGGAGAGTGGGGCTGGGGTCCTGTGTCCAGTTTTGGACACCTGGCTCGGCCCTTTGCCACTGCCTGGGTAGCAGTAGCACAAGCTGCACTGTGAGAAACCAAGTGGGAGTTCAAAACCAAAAATAATTCTCTTTCGCTAAGGCTACCATTAATTTTCCTTCCTCAGCAAGCAAGCAGGCATTTTGGGGAGGAAAAAAATGCCTGTGTAGGCAGCAGACAGATGGATACCGTGGTGTATCTTGTTTGTGTACAAAGCCCACCTCGTATTTCATAATAGTCAACTGTTATTTTGATGTTTTACTGCCATTCCAATGAGCTTTACTTTTCAGCCTGCAAGCACCATCTTTACAGCAACTGGGATTCGGGGGATGAAGTAACATTCTTATTCTGCTCATGTTTGAGCCACTCAGGTTTTCTATTTGTTCACATCTGTATTTTTATAGAAAATTGATAGGCGCTGTAATTACAGCCTGCTGAAAGCAAGTAGGTCAGAGCTATGCTTTCCATTCCAGAAGGGCTGCTGGGACTGGAGAAACAGAAATACATCTGGACAGTTTTTCTTCCCGCATGCCTGTCTGTGTGTGGCAGCCATTCATTAGGTTCCTCACAACTGCTCACCAAAATACTTTCAGAGGTACAGAAAATCAGCCAAAGCATCTGTGTTTAAATGTCCCTCCCTACTTGTCTGTCATACTTCTCTTGGCAAGATTCTTTCATGGCACCGTGCAAGACAGTGCATTGGCTTGGAGTTATGCTAACTGTTGAGGGAAAATTTCTTGGGGTGCACTGATGACAATTTCCTAACGCGAGCGATTGAGGAGCAGAGACCCTGCTGGACCTCCTACTCATAACGAAGGAAGAAAGGGTAAGGGATGTGAAGGTTGGGGGCTGCCGTGGCTTCAGTGACTGAGAGATGGTGGTGCTCAGGATCCCAAGAGGAGAGGAGGAAGGCAAAAAGCAAGATTGCATCCCTGGGCTTCAGGAGAGCCGGCTTTGGCCTGCTTGTGGACCAGGAAGAATAGAGACGCTGTCTGATTGTGCAGGGGCAGGGTTAGGAAAGCCAAAGCCTGGTGAAGGATATGAAAGGCAGCAAGAAGGACTTCAACAAGTCTATTAGCAGCAAAAGGCAGACTGGGGAAAATACGGGCTCACTGCTGAAGAGGACCTGGTGGCAAAGGACACAGAAAAGTCTGAGGTACTGAACCCCTTCTTCATCTCAGTCTTTGCTGGTAAGACCGGCCTTCAGGAAGTCCTGGTCCCTGAGACCAGAGGGGAAGTCTGGAGCAAGGAAGATATCCTCCTTGGTAGAGAAGGGTCAGGTTAGGGAACACTTAAACAAACTGGACATAGATAAGTCTGTGGGATCTGATGGGATGTACCTGTGAGTGCTCTGGGAACTGGTTGATGTCATTGCAAGGCCGCTGTTCATTAATCATATTTGAATGGTCATGGGAGTCAGAGGAACATCCTGAGGACTGGGAGAAAGCAAATGACACTCTGATCCTCAAGAAGGAGGATCTGGGTAACACTTAACTTTCCCTTCTTTTGTTTGTGTTCAAGTCTGCGATGTGGATTATCAGTGGCAGTTACTATTGTGGCTTCTGTCCATTTTCTCATTTATTAATGTATAAAACTTAATTTGTGGCTTAGGGACCAGTCACACTTGGCAAATAAGTACAGAGAAGCGCAATTGCTGGGAATTGCTCATCACAAAAAACCCAGTCCTTCAATAAGCAAAATGCCATTTCTAGTGAAGAAAATTGAATGGGTTTGCTACCTGTTTTTTGCAGGGACAGGGTTACGCACCAGATATTCTGGCTTGTAGTTGTATGAGCTGTCCACCGGACTTTCACATCACAGGGATGGGATTCAGAAAGGTTAATGTATTTGATCAAATAGTGGCCAATTTCTGTATAAAATTCAGGTGAATTATCACAGTCTTTCTCATTCATGCAGCTTTTTTCCTAGCTCCACAAAACCTTATAACACACACAATATTCTGTCCCTTCCTCTGTTTTTTGGTTATTTGCCAAAGAATTTAAATCATAGTCAGAGGCATCACTTACTGTGGGTCAAAAGAAGTCTATCGTGTGCAGATAGATAAACCATTGCTGCAATGCTGCATGGTTTTCTGTTTTGTGGGGTTTTTTTTTTGTGTGTGTTTTGTTTTTTTTGTTTTTTTGTTTTTTTTTTTTATAACCAGGTCACTTTTTCTAGCTGATACCAAACTATAAAAAAATGTTGTATTCTCCGTTGTTTTTTCCATACCAAGATAGGGTCTTTGCCTAGAAAACAGATGTGTAAGCTGCAGACACCTTCCTTTGAGCAAGTTACTGTAGGCTCTCCTTCCATAGTCAGGGAATAAGTATTTCTGAAGTACAGTTTCTCCATGGCAAATATTAGTTATTAGAGGTCAAAAACCTAGACATTTTTGAAGTGCTTATCTGACTGTATAAAGAGTGACTAACAAGAGCATGAATTGTTCATCTGTAGATACTGTGTTTCAGAGATGACAATGAGATAGGACAGACAGTGTCTGTTTTGTTGTGGTGTTGGGTTTTTAACTCCCCCAGACTCCCACCCCTGCACTTCTCTTTCAGACTGGCACCTAGGAATTCTATTCAGATCTTCTGGTTTTATCACTTTTAATAAGCATACTGACATGGAGCAGTTTTCAATTGAAAAAAGTTCCCTTTGTGTACTCAGCCAGAGGTGCTTAGAAAAACAGTTGATGACAACACAACCTTCCCTTTATGAGGCAGTTGCTGCACTTGCATGCAGTTGTTCTAATGCACGGTTTTAAGTTGCAAAGAGTGTATTTTTTGCTGCTACGTCATGAGTATTTAAGTGGCACTAAAGACAGAAGATGCATAGGCTCCCAAAGACGTGAGCCAAGTAAGACTTCACCTTTGCTGGCAACAGGAAGAACATTTTCTGAGGAAAATAGCATATAGTTGATGATAGCTGGCAGCTTTTTTTCTTGTAAGATGGAATAGCTTCCTGCTTAATTCCACCCCCCCACCCCCACCAAGTTGCAGGGTTTTGTTTGTTTTGTTGTTGTTGTTGGTTTTTTTGTTGGTGTTTTGGTGGGGTTTTTTCATAGCCTGCTGTTATTAATTTGCACCTTGTCTGGATTTGTAAGATTGATTTTGTTGCTGTTGTGGGAGCAGAGTTCTCTGCCAAAGGGCTTGATATCTTAATTTCTGCGAGACAGGATCCATGACTAATCAGTTTTGTAGTGATGTGAATATTTACCTTCAGAAATACTCAAAATACCTCAAATACTGTGTTCAGGTTTGGGCCCTTCACTACAAGACAGACATTGAGTGTGTCCAGAGAAGGGCAATGAAGCTGGTGAAGGGTCTGGAGAACAAGTCCTGTGAGGAGCGGCTGAGGGAGCAGGGGTTGTTCAGCCTGGAGAAAAGGAGGCTGAGGGGAGGCCTCATCACTCTCTACAACTGCCTGAAAGGAGGTTGTAGCGAGGTGGGGGTTGGTCTCTTCTCCCAAGCAGCAGGTGATAAGACAAGAGGAAATGGCCTCAAGTTGTGTGAGGGGAGGTTTAGGTTGGATATTAGGAAAAAAATTCTTCACTGCAGGGGTTGTCAGGCACTGGAACAGGCTGCCCAGGGAAGTGGTCCAGTCACCATCCCTGGAGGTATTTAAAATACGTGTCGATGTGGCACTGAAGGACATTGTTTAGTGAGGGACTTGACAGTGCTAGGTTAATGGTTAGACTTGATAAAGGTCTCTTCCAACCTGAACAATTTTGTGATTGCCCTAAGAAAAAAAGTTTTTTCTTGGGGCAACTCCATGCTAAAGTAGACAACAATGAGCAAATTCTCTCCAAAGGGCAATTTGTACTATAAAAAAAATATTTTGGCCTTTTTCATAAATCCAAAGCTTGCCTATTACAGCAATACATTTTTAATTTGGCTGAATTCAGCAGGGTTTTTTTGGTGTGTGTTGGTTTTTTGTGGTTTTCTTCCCCCTTCTCATTTTTCAGCAATAGAAATAAGAGGACACAATCCCTGACCCAGGACACTCAGGTGACAGGAATTGTCATGTGTGTACATACAGTTCATGTCTGGGTCCAATATCTTTGACCTAGTGGGGCTGGTGTCTCATAATTTAACTATCATCTCGTATACTGAGATTGGAATAGTGGAAGAGCCTTGCCTTGGTCTAAAAAGAAATAATAGCACCACTGCCCAGGAAGAGCTAGAAGTTCCCCTGAAGATGAAGCCCCAGTAATAGAGGAACTACGGCACTCTGATTAGATGCACCAATCTTGTATCTTTTCCCCCAAAAAACCAAACCCAAAAAACCCCTCGAACCTGAGCTGATGATAGTAATGTTTTGGCTCAAAGGAGTTTTGTAATAAAAATTTAAACAAAACCACTATCAACCACCCAATCTAATCTGGGCTCTTTGGTGCAGGAACCTAATTCTTCTCCAGTAAAGCATCACGTTGGCAAAATCACAGCAGAAGCAGCTGGTTAGTGCTGAAAGGAAAAGGTGCAGAGAAGGGAGGAGAGCTTGCTGTTGAGGACGGGTGGTGGCCATGCCCTGCCCCTGGCCTCCCCCTGGAGAAAAGTCCCAGCTGAGCTGGTGAGAAGCAGGTGCAGCTCCCTTCCCCCTGACCGGAGCCAGGACCTCCATGGCACAGTACTGCAGCACAGTTTTAAGCTGACAGTACCTTCCTCACCAGTGGCCCTGTGACAGAGCTCTGGCACCTGCTGCCTGAGTGACCAGGGTGCAGGGGGTGTTAAGTTGTAGATTCCAGCACTTCGATAAATTGTTCTCAGTGTCAGGCCCTGGTACTGATCCACAATGCTCTTCTGCCTTCAACTTTACAAACATTTAATTAAAAGGTGTACATTTTTTAAAGAAAGATTTTGTGGTTTAATAGAGTCTTTAATCTACCAGTCTCTTCCTCTTTGACACATTTATTGTTCTAAATGCAGAACTTAATTTGACTCAGTATAATGCTATTTCTATAATTAAAGTCCTTGTTAACTGCTGAATCTCCACAAATTAAATTCCTTGTTAACTGCTGAATCTCCACAATGCCACATAAAAATCCTGTTTTTTCCTTATGGCTTTTTTTTTTTTTTTTTTTTTTTAGTATCCTTTTTCAAACTGAGGGAAAATGCCATTATTTTGACACATTTTTCATGTGTTTGAAGGAAAATAATATTTTAATAAATACTGAACATTAATTCCTTATAATAAGAGTTGACACTGTTTTAGAATTGTTAGGGCTGTGGACATTTTTCCTCCTTTAGGGAGAGTGGTTCTAACACACAATCATTATTAACACAATTTGCATCAGCTTACTGCGCATACCCAAGATCAGCATGTGGTAGGGTTAGAAAGTACGTATTTCCCGACCAAATACCTATTGCTGTATTTCAGCTGAGCATGTTGACTGAATGCCATCAAAACTTGAAGACTAATTTACAGTTCTAATATTTGACAGAGCTTCATGCATTATTGCTGTTTTGTAATACGTAGATATAGCATTTTTAAAATAAAAGTGGTCTGCTGCTCAGGGATCAAATTTAAAGTCTGTCATGAAACTGAGAAAGATTCCAGACTAAATAACTAAAGATGGAAAACTGGAGAAAATGTGCATAGATTTACCAGGGAAAAACACTGCTTAATCTCATTTATATAAATGTAATCCATGCTCCAAAAATGCTAGCACAAAGAAATGGACTATCACAGCACTCTTGTGTTAATCTTCTTCAGAATGAAATTTTCAGCATTTAGCAACAGGTGCCATCCTTGAAGACTACAAAACTTGAAAGAACTCCATAGTTTTTCTCATGTTACTGCACTATATTCCTTTTATTTATTATTGTCTCAGAGGAAGAATGTTACAATGTAGTGTTTGAAGTAGCATTTACTTGGCAGCAGAGGACAAAGGATGCATACAAACACAGGCAGAAAAACAACTTTACACATAACCTCATAGTCAGAACAAAAATAAGAGCCACCAAATTCACTACTGATACCTTTATTTATGTAGGGGGGGTATTGTTAAGGATTCTTTGCCTAGAGAATGATGTGGCTTGATAATAGCAAAGTACTTTGCAGAGAACAGAAGAATATAAAGCTATTTCCAATACTACTCATGAAGATAGGTCTGAGGTAGAAAGGTGGTCATGGCTTTCCTCTTCTGTAAAATGTGGGGTTTTTTCTTCTCAAAATAACTACACTACTTTTCTTAATAGATGAAGCATTTATAGGAGCTGGCATCTTCTCTTCCCACCTTGACAATTTTGCTCCACTCGCACAGAAATAATACTTAGCATTTATATAGAGCTTTTCAGACACTAACTAAGCAAGCCCTACAACACTTTTGAGAGGTAAAAGTACTATCATCCCCATTTTACAGATGGGAAAACAGAGGCAGAGTGGTTAAATAATTTGCCCAAGGGTTCAGAAAGAACTGGCACCGAAGCCAGCACTAGAATGTGGTCAATGCCATGCTCGAGTCACTCCCTGAGCAGCAGCAGTCTGGGAGTGAGTACTGCAGGTGCAGGACAGCCTAGTTGGCACCACTTCACAAAACCACTACAAATTCCTGACCTGCTGTCTTAATGTCCTCTAGCATTTTTCGGTAGCAGTAGAGAATTTACAACTGTTCCAATACCATTTTGAGATTTTTTTTCCCTTCAGTAATAATTAAAAACAACACAGTTTAGTTACTCTCCACTATACATGAAATAAATTGCATGCAGTTTTACCAATTAAAGGTATGTCCTGAAATTAAAGCAAGTGTCCATGCAACATTGTAAACTCTGTGAAGGCATTAAAATCTCTTATGATAATTTTAAAACTAGAGATCAGCTGATCAGCGACATAACCTTCCCATAATTATCCCTACCTGAAGTACATAAATAAATGATTTCAAAGATAAAAGGTGAGTTGCAAGATTACAATGCCAAATGTTAATATCTAAGTGCATTGCAGTGTTGAAGAAAATGTTCCATTGCTAATAGTATTGGAAAGGGCTTTCTAATTGTCTCTTCAGTTCCAAGAGGCAGACAAAAGACTGGTGTGTTTAGATCATCAGAAGGGGATCTCACAGAAATGAGCTTTACTTCACAGACTGTACATTCCCAAACTTGAAGCAAGTTTGGCACAGCAGGAACAGCAAAGCTTTGTCTCTGAACAAAGTTGGGAAAGATTACACTAACCTAGACCTTACTAAAAACAACTTAAGCTATCATCTAAGTCCTCTTTTTAGCTAACTCCTGATTCAAAATAAAGTAAGCTTAAAAAAATAATCCTCCAAATGGAGTGAATTGGCTGGAAATAACAAAAAGAAAGTTAAAAATACAATCTTGGTGCATGAGGATGATGATTATGACTCAAAATGAGAGTTTACCTTGTTTAATGAAGTTAAAATACTGAAGCTTGCACCCAAAAGCAATTTTTGTTAACCAGTAACAATAATGCAGATTATGGGAACTTCATATGCCAACTCTGAAAACAATTCAAGGATAATCTGAAATCTGTGTGGTCAGATGGCTAGCATATAAATAATCAGTACAGAATATTAAATGTGTGAGAATATAACTAAGGGTATTTTACAAAGTAAAAGCAAAGAGCTGAAAGGAATGTATAAATGTAACATTTTGCTCCAAACTCCTTATGCAGTTCTCTTTACGATTATCAAAAAGAATGTATATAAAGCCCCTGCCCCTTTTCCCGCGGCTGTATATTTATACAAATCAGTGACAAATACTCCACTGCTCATTAATTTACAGTTGCATAGAAAGGGAAGAAGAAGAAGAAAAACAACCCAATACTATAAAAACAACATCCTCGTCTTTGGGTATTCAGTGTTTTACTATTTCAAGTAGAACACGCAGAGCGAACAGCATGTTCCAGGGTCCCATGCAGCCTTCTGATGAAGTGGAACTCGCAATCGGTGGTTTGTAGAAAAGGGCTGTACTGCACGTCAGGAAGCACTGGTTGATGTCCAAATGAACACTTCACATTGCCTGTCATGATGAGAAATATCCATGTCAGTACCACCTTAACATGCACAGAAAGCTCTAAATACTCCCAGCTTGGTTCAGTTAAGGACTCTGACATCATTTTACAAAAACTCTGTATTTTAAAAATTTAGATGTATTGGACCAAGACTTGGCAAATCACTGAGAAATGTAGTTAAGAGAAACCCAATTTTACTATACTGCAGTGTTTAAAATTCTTGTTGAGTAAGGCCCAAAGGATGTTATGTCTACAGAGCAGTAAACATAACTTATAGACTCTCTGTGTTCTGTACCCCCAGGAGGGGGAAAAAAAAAAAAAAAAAAAAAAAAAAAAAAATCAGGCAAACTGCTGTCCTATCTGAAGCCTAAGTGGTAAAAATGGAGAGTATACAGTATCTGGATTTGGATTCAGCTCCTTAAAATGGGATGCTTATTTCCAGGCTCCTGTTTCAGGATTCTGTTCTCTGCAAAACAGAAAAATGTGCCTTTTCTCAGGGTTCTGGAACAGTGGATTTGCAGTGTAGGACCATTTGCAAATCATCCTGTATCTAAAAAATCAAATGCTTTTTTCAGGAAGATTAGTATTATTCACTGGGAACACTGAAAGTTATCTCTAAGGCTGCTTAGAGGAAGGATTTCTGAAAAATGCTAGTTTAATTCACAATTTATCAATCAAGAGATTAAACCACAAAGTCTGAGTTAACTGAGCGCAGGGCACGATTCATCCCATTCTCTTTAGAAATTTCTGTTCGGGAGGGCAATCCTACTATCCCAGATATTACAAACCAAGAAGGCATTTGTAGAGCAATATTTCTGAATTTTTAGATATTAATTTTGGGGAGGTCTGACCTGCAAACAAAGACAAGGTAAAGCAATTTGAGGGAGTAAATAGACTCTTCCCCTACCACTTAATTCTTCTGAAGCCTCACACAGCAATTTGTGGTAGTCTTTAAAACTTATTTAACAATGAAACTTTGAAAAAAAATCTGCAATGATACAAGATTTTGTCATTCCTTATTTGTCATACACGTGCTCTAATATCAACCTAAACCTACAACAATCCTATTTCTGTTACTTACAAAAGAAATTTAACTGGTCATTCATACCAGTTAGATTTTCAAGAACAAGTATCTAAATACCAGATTGGTTTTCTACATTTTTGGAACTCTGAAAGTAGCTACATTTCTGCTTTGGGTTTGTAAAGTGGTTGCCTGCTGGGAGAAGCCAGCTTAATCTAATCCCTGAGATGCTGTGTGGCTCTTGATCCTTGTGCCCTGGTGCCCGTAGCTCCTGAAGCTGGAGCTACGGGCACCAGGGCACAACAGCATGGAACCAGCTTTGATCTTGAAGAGCTGATGCCAGCTTGAAACTAATTGGCCCCGATAGGTTTGAGGCGATTCCGTCTGGTCAGCATCCCAGAACTGCACAACATAGTACCGTTGGGTAATGCCTGAACTAGCCGGAATTTTCTGTTAACTGGGATATTGCAGATCTAGCCTTCCTGTAACATCAGGCTATCTTCCAGATAGACCTCTAGGGAAAAATACGAGAAAAAAAAACGGCCACTTTGCTTTAATGGAACTTTTCCACTTGCTTTACTTTGCTTCCACTGACTATGCAAGCGTGTAAACATGTCTCATACCTGTGGTCTGCCAGTGAAACTTGCTGCAAATAGAAAAAAACAGAAGTTAGAAATGTACATGATTCTGCCTCTTGGCTGTTTAAAAACAAAGCTGCTGTCAGGAAAATATGTACTACAGAAGAACAGAGGGACTCCTATCTTAAAAAAAAAAAAAAATTAAACTAGAAATCTGTTGTAACAATCTATACACAATTTTCTTCACAAATTTACTTTTCCTGTAACAAATTTATAGCATTATGAATATATAGATGATATGAATTGTTCCTTTTTCACCACTTGCAATCATATGGAGCTATGAGTGCTGTTTTGTAATATCATCTGTTCAAAATGCTCTGCTCCGGAACTCACTTGTATGGAAAGGCAACCCACCTCACCATTAAGAGCAGTGGTAGCTTTACTATGTGAATAACTGCTTCATAAGGGATATTTGTAGTAAGTAGAAATACTGAATTTCAAGATGAATTATAACTTGAAACCCATAAAAACAAATATAACAATAAGATGACTAGCTCTGTTATACAGTCGAGATCGGATAAAAATAATCTACATGAGGCTCAGATGCTAGTAACTCCTTAATGGAAGCTGCAGCCAAGGTAGGAGAGACTAGTAGTGATGAGGTCATGAAAAAATAGCACTTTTTTTGTTTTGTTTTTTTAATAAATGGACATGATATGTTGAACATGAAGGCTGTTCTAATAAAATTTAGCTTGGGTATAATTAAAAAAGGCTAAGGATATTGGTTTTTAAGGTTAGAAATAGAGCGATGCTCTTAAAACAGATTGCCTAGGGAGTCTGCGTCATTGGAAGTCTTACAGAACAGGTTAGATCATTGTCCATCCAGAAAGACAGATCCCTCTTAAATGGCCACAGGAGAAGATGGACTTGATGGTCTGTCATAGTCTTCCCTAGCAAAACTCAGAGTTTAATGCACTCTGTTGGGAAGGCCAGACTAATAATTCTCATTCCAGGCTTCCAAAACAGTATGTGAATCTTACACAGTTAAAAAATGATACCTCTAGTAAATTTCCCAAGTAAGAGATTCTATAGTATGACTGAAGATGATCAAATGTAAGTAGTACCTACTAAGTGGGGCATGCTGGGTTGGTTTGACTTCTGCAGCAGCATGTCAATGACAAAGGGAAAAATAACATGAAATTAGGAACTGTGGTTTGGTTTAGTCTTAAATGCTCAGATACCCTTCAACATATGAAACAATGTGAGGCCATGGTTTTCTCTTGCAGTCCCCCCCTGCCTTATTCAGGGTGGTGTTTTGTGGATATTTAAATGGGGATTTTTTTTTCATGTTTCTGGGTTGTGAAGAACAGCCAGCATTATTAACTTGCTCTGACAAAAGAATGCAAGGGAGCACGTCTGCAAATTTGCTGTAAATTCATTTGGGCGAAATGTCCAGTAGCTGCTATACTCCTTATGCATGCAAAACAGGAATTTGAAAAAATAAGAATTGATACTTGCATTTTTTACTGATTTGTATACAGACACACTCCCTTGAGTTGTGCTGAGTAGCCCCACTAGCTGTTGACTTCAAGAAGAGATGCTGCTAGAATAAATTCCTTGATTTGCAAAGTGATGGGCTTGGACCTATTGAACTTAGTGAAAATGTCAGGGAGCAGCTGAAACAAAACCTTTTTTTGCTAGATCCTAATTTGCTCTCTCAAAATGTGCAAAGTGCATCTTCCGTGACACAGCTCTTCACAGCCAAGCAATGTAAGTTCAAGTGATAAAAGGGGTATTTTAACAGGGTTCACTGAGTTTACGAAATAGAATAGAGTTCAGTCTTGATGCTTCCAAAAGAACTGGGCAGAAACACCTTCTTCGCACTTGTGCCTTTTAAAGCTGACCATCATTACTACATTTCAACTGAAAGAACTGTTGAAAGTTTAAGAATATATCAAAGTCTTCACTAATGTTTTTTTAAGGCAAAAGAGCTGAAGGTGAAGATATGTATGTATGTATTTTTTAAAAAACACATACATATGTATGTATGTATTTTTAAAAAAATACATTGAATAACAAAGTTGCCACTTCACCCTCCTGCCAAAACCAACGATCTGTACGAAATACTGCTGGAACCAGCGAGAACGCTCCTCACTCTTGTAAGTGCCATGACACTCTGGAATGAACAGGATTAGTGGAAATGTATGATGGCTGATATAAGCCATGCATAGGAAACTAATTGGTTTTCCTTTTGATCTCTCTTTAATAGACACTGAATAAAGTATCAACTTTCAATGCATTTAAGCAGGGACGGGTGTTAGGTGCTGTGTTAACAGTTATTTCCTCTGGTCACCAGTTTAATAACTAGTTCAATAATTAGTTCCAGTAGTCAGAATTGGGCTATGGTCCCTCCTGTTGCCTAAGGCTTTGCTTTTTTTTTTTTTTTAATTATTATTTTCAGGTTTTATTAGAGAAACGGCATTCAGAATTTTTGAATCTACATTCACTTAAGTTCTACAGAGGGTTTACAAGAGCAGCAAAAGGGATTCTATGTTTCTTTTCCCTTATGTGAACACAAATGAAAATTCCATATGGAGCTATAGGCTTTTCTTATAGTGAATCACCTACATTTAAAACATAAGAAAATTTGTTTATTTCCCTTCACAATTAGTATCTGTTGAGGAATTTTAAAGAACTCAAGGTAGCTTACATACCTTGAGAAAAAAAAAAATCTTATCAGAGATTTTTTCCCAGTCAATACCACAAGAGTGACTTGTTTTCTTTCAAAGAATGCCTCAAATATAATACCATTCTCAGAGACATACTTTATTATACTTACAGCAACAAGCTGGAAATGTGCTGTTGATTTGCTCCATAACATCTGTTAGATCTGTGTTGGTATCATGAGGTGGAACTAACAAGTCATCTGCAGGTATGACAACAAAAAAGAACAATGAATTTACTAATGAGAGAAAAATAAAAAGGACAACATTCTTGGAAGGCATTCTCATCTACCCTCCAGTTAAATACTCATTTATATTTCAAGGGAAACCACTACCTGAAGCCTTTGTAACTTGATGTGTAGAAACTGTCATTGATAATTGCCAGCCTTGGGAGAGGAGGTTAAAGTTACATTACTGGTTTGCAGCAGAACTCATTTCTCTTTTAATAAAGTTAATCATTGCACTTCAAGATGTAAACTAGAAGAAATTGCCAACAAGGAGCAGTATATAATTTACAGTTAAAATAAATAAAAGGTTTACAAGATAAGGGAACTATACTTGGTAGCTACTCAATTAATATTCTATTCCATTTTCAGATGATTTGTCATGTAACTTCCAGAGTGAATACACCATTCTTTTTCTGACAAAACCATTTATCTTTTAGATGGCCCGTATTCAATACACACCAGCAATTTCACTAGTATTAAAATCCTTCTTGCCTTTTTTTTTTTTTTTTTTTTTTTTTTTTTAAAATGCTGCTTAAAACAAAGCCAAGGGAATGGTTAGGGAATACAGCTGGCTCTGTTCCTGGCAGTGCTATTAGACATCTCTCATAAATCTACCATTGCATTAAATCAGACTCGAAGACGTTTCATGTTTTTCTAGATAAATTGAAGTAAACCCACACGCCAATGCTGAATGAAAACCATTCAGTATGCAAGGGAATATTTTCCCCGTATTCCATAGAAATAATATGGTTTGAAAACAAGAACAGGGAGGAAATTGCACTTAAGATAATTTGAGAAAAATATTTTTCTTTTTTCCCCCTAATTTTGAACATTCAATGGTCTGTAGTTATTTCTGCTAATTCCCAGTGGAATTAATGAGTTCTGCTATTGGAGAATTTAAAATAATATTTCAAGAGAGAAATTCCCTCAAGTGCAGGGGTTGTACACTTAAATACTCAGTATTTCCTAAAGATGTAAAAGTTTTTAAGGGGTGGGGGTCATCAAAATACCAAGATAAGCAGAGGATTAAAAAAAAATTATGTGTAAAGCAGCCATCAGGAAACTTCAATTACATGTTTTGGACACTTGTTCCTGTATCGGAGAGATCACTTGGGTGCACGCATGTACTGTAGAACAAACAGCTGTTGGCCATTTCAGTCCAATGAAACCTGGTTCCCCCTTCAGTGACAATAGATTTGCCCAGTGAATTCACTTGCTCAAAATGGATGAAACCAAGAAGTCTGTCGACAGAAATCCATAATTGAGTTGCGTGGATTCTTGTGATACTCCAGCTGTTTGCAAGTGTGAGGAAGCAGCAGCTCTAGCTGCAGTAAATCTTGCTCTCAGTAGCATCACAAAGATCAGTTCTTTTTAAATTATGAATCTTTTCAGAAAGATGCGAACAAACCTATTCAGTAGTCACCTATAGACCCGTGCAGCACATTATCTGATCAAAACACTTACCTGTCTGATGAAACTGTGAGCTTGTCTCTTGCTCGAGCGGGTAGCCGAGGGCAGAGTGCTGGGGCGAAGCACAGGGGGAGTTGCCATTAACCCGGGAGTCTGACTCGGGCTACATTAAAGACAACAATACCCAAATTTAGATAAATTTTATCTACAGAATTTAAGTGTAGGCTTGTATGCTGTCATCCCCCTCCTTTCCTTTTTTATGTGCTCTTTCTTCTTTGCTCTCCAAACTATTTAAAGTTGGCTTAGGTCTATACAACTGTTGGGATGTGGGGGGAGCAGGTAGAAAACAAAGCAACAACTTGTCAAAGAAATATTTAGATTTAAGTGTAATTCTTATGAGACTCCAGTTGATGGTCTTGTTAAAAACAATGTTCTGTTGTGAGCACGCACCATAGAAACACAATGTTACGTACAACCCGAGCAGTCTGCCAAGGCTCTGAGTCCCACTACACAGAAAGACTACACAATGGTATTATTTGGGTTGTATATCTATATATGTACAGATATATACATACATATACAAACACACAGAGGACATTCAGCTAAGGTCCCCTAAGAAGCTTTACTAGGATGTGTGATCATGCTTTGAAACAACTGTTCATTCATGAAAGGTTGTGCAAAATGTCATAATCAAGCCAAGTGAAGACACAAGATGCAAGAGAACTTTGCTAAATCCAAAAAGTGGTAGCTAACCATCACTCCTGCTGATGCTGCTTCTTAATAGTGCAGAGGACACCAAATTTGCAGAAAAACTACGTACTATGTAATCTCCAGAAAACTATGAGAAGGAAACCATACACTGAAAACTGTGTTGTAGGCAAGCCTTTCTGGACTCTTAAATTCACCTGCAGAATCAAACACGTAAGTTCTATATTAACATTTAGCTGTAACCACATATGTGCTTGAGATTATGTGTAAGTATACATATATGGACACAAAATAATAAAAGACCATAAGACTTCTTCACTACAACAACTCAGAAATATTGGAAGGGATCTTGTTCAGGCATATATTTTCCTCTTTTCCTTCTTTCTCCTAAGAAATCCTTTAAGGAAGAGAGTAGCAATACAGCATTTGAGCTCCAGAAGTGATTATTCTGAAAAAACAGAAGCATGTGAAACAGTATTTACATCTCAGGCAGCCATAGAATCTTAGCTGAAATGGTTGCCCCATCATGTATCTATTTGACTGCAAATCATCAAATTACTTCCAAACAGATTAAAGAGCAGATTATTTAAGTAAATCTGCCAAAGGCAGATACAGAAGTAATAAAAAGCCCCCAAACATTACTTTTAAGATCTTTTGGAAACGGAAACTGATCAAATACCTAGAACAGCTACGAGACTTGATGCAAAGAGGTAATATACGGAATGGCAGTTAATTTCTACACAAGTTTGCTCCTTTGCAGCCCACGGCCTTAAATGCAACACTGAATCATTTGAGATAACTTCCAGTTTAAAAAAAAAAAAAAAAAAAATTCTCAACAAAACTGAAGATTGTTGAACAATGAAAGATACTTTTTCTTCCATACACAGTGGTGAGAAATAGAAGGAAATGTTTCCTTTAACACTCAGAAAATCTTTTTTTCTCCTCCAAATCTCATCTCTATTTCGGCATGACAATACCAACTTCCAGCTTTGACTAAAGGAATAAATCAAGAAATATTGCTCTGCATTTAGAAGACAATGAAAAATGGAAATGTTTTCAAGCCAGCCAAGGATTTTACCGTTAAAACACGCCTATAAACAGTGACTGCCTACCGAGTAGTTAAGCAATTTGCTATTCATTATCAGGTTTCAACCCAGCTACAGGGTCTAGGTAAAAGTGTGATGATTTTAAACAGGCCAAGCTTGGGTTAACTGACCCCAGGTAATTCTGTATAGCCAGGAACCTCTGTTGAAGAAGATTTTAGAGCTATAAGGGTAAAGAGATGAAGCAAACTCCCCCAGGGTTAAGTTACTTCAGCACAGAGCAACAAGGCTAACCCGCGGCAGAGTGGCTGCTTGCCCACCCCACAAACTGATAGATAGAGAGAATCTAAATCATCCAAAATGCACCTGGACTGGATCTCTGTCATCAAGCAGTAACTGTGAACAACTGGTGCAGAGATGACTGAGGGTGACCGAGGAAGGAAGATTGGTGCTGGACTCAATACAAAACTGCAGTATGGCAACACATAGGCTAGATCAAGGATAGCAAGGCACTGCAAAGTCAAGATTAATTAGGACAAAGGAGATGCCTATGAACTTAGATGATGAGTTAGTAGCGAAGGTTATTTAGTTTCACTTAAGAATGCCATTGCAAATGACAAAGAAAAAAAATATCCTGTAGAGCATGAGGACTAACAGTCAATAAACTGAAAAGAAACAAAACATACTTGGAATACTTTACATCGATGTACCATATATTGCTGCAGGAGTCACGATGAAATATTGCAGTTGGATTTAAAAAAAATGAAACCAAACCAAACCAAACAAAAAATGCCCCAACAACAAAAAAACCCCACCAACAACAAAAGATGCCACCTGAAACAAAACCCACTTCCCCTTCTAATCAGAGGACAATGCCTGGTAACTTCATTTTCATTTAAATATACTGATAGATGTTACATTACATAGTTCCAGTGACTGCAATAACAAGAAAAGCCAAAACAAATCCAAATCTGCCTCTTCTAAAATCAGGACAATACAGTTAAGCAGATGAAGAGTAGGGTTTGGAGCAGAAAAAGAAGGGTTCTGGTAGTGGCATAAATGCCTTAATATAATAATCAGATATTGAAAAATGTTAAATGCAAAACAGCTGAGGATATAGCTGCATGTACTTACATGATTTAGGTTTTACTGGGAGACAACTCGAGAAAAAAACCTGTAGAAAATCATGTTCTACTTGACCTCAGTTGCATAACACCTACAAAATTTAATCACTTCCATCATCAGCCCCCTTCAGGCATCATGAAGTTCGTGCCTCCTTATTCAAAGCAACCCAGCAGACAACCCTTAAACCAGAAACCGTAAAATAGCCCTATATGTTACCGTATGCCTGCTGCTTCTTCCTGAATAAATAAAAGCAGAGACACAAGCATGCCTCTCTATGGAGAAGGGGGAAGTTTTCAACTCGTTTCTTGGAGGTTTCAAACTTCTTTTTATGTAAAACCAAGTAAAGATACAAGGGGACAGATAAGTTCTCCAGAACACTCCAAAATTGAGGGATTTTTCTCTGTTACAGCAGTTTTTAAAGCATTTCAAATGAGATATTTATTTTAACCAATTTTGATCTACAGTGCCTTATTTCACTGTGCCTTCTGCTGTCTTTCCCAAAGAAAAGCTTGAATTGTTCCATGGCTTAATGGATAGGTAAGACATACCTGTTATTCACAGAATCACACAGAAGGGCAGGGGTTGGAAGGGACCTCTGGAGATCACGTAGCCCAACCCCTGCAGAGCAGGGACACCAGAGCAGGCTGCACGGGAACACGTCCAGGCGGGTTTAAGCATCTCCAGAGCAGGAGACCCCACACCTCTCTGGGCAGCCGGTGCCAGGGCTCTGCCACCCTTACGGGAAAGAAGTTTTTCCTCACATTCAGACGGAACTTCCCGTGTTCCAGTTTGTGCCCGTTGCCCCTTGTCCTGTCGTTGGGCACCACGGAAAAGAGTCTGGACCCATCCTCTTGGCACCCGCCCTTGAGACATTTATAGGCACTGATGAGGTCCCCTCTCAGCCTTCTCTCCCTCAGGCTGAACAGCCCCAGCTCCCTCAGCCTTACTTGACTTATGTCGCTTTTGGTAAAAAACAAACCAAACCAAAAAGTACTCCCCCACCTCCCAAACCTCTGAATGACAGAAAACCTCTAAAAGGCCAATTCCCTTTCCACATCCATTACAGATGTTTTTTCTTGTTCCAGACTTATTCTCCCAGCCACAAAAGAAACAAAGTCTCCTCTGCTCTTTTGATAAAGCTCCTCTGATTTCAGCTGGAGAGGGAGCTGCAGTCCCTATTTACTCTGTCAGACTCTGATCATATAGCCGTTGACAGACGATTTTAGCTCCCATTAACTTCAGTATCAAATCCATCATGAAACGTCTATTCAGTAGCTCAGACAAGCAGAGAAAAATCCAGATAGACTTTAAATGCCCTTCATAATAGGTCTTACTCCTACTTTGCACATGCATTATCTAAGAGGGCTGAAGAAAGAAAGGTGAAAAAGAATTCTATATTTTTTTTTTCTCTGTATGATTAACACATTGGTACCAAAGTTGTCACACGCCTGTTCTGTTTCACCTTCCTCTTTGGCAGTATAATCAATCAGGCAGACAAAAATGACTGCATCGTGTCACAGCTACCAATCCTTTGGGCTTGCTAAAATAAAAATAGTATGGTAACCTCAGAATTGTGCCCTGAATGGGCAAATGTGTGTGAGGACACACACATATTTCTGCCAAAGGTGCTCCCTAAAGAATGTCTTAGAATGTTGTCCTCTAGAATAAACAGTTACTACAGGAATGTTTCTAAGTTTTATTGATTTTCTACACAAATATCTGTGTGTAGATAGACTCACTCCGTATTTTTTGAGGGGAAAAAAAAAAAAAAAAAAGTCCTAGTATTTTAGATTCAGTGGCAAATTACTAACCCAAACAACAGTCAGGAGGCTGAGAACAGAAATGGAGATTTGCTGTTAAAAGGAGACAGAGATGGCATAAAATGCCAGCCATGGCAAAGAAATTGCTGTGAGACAGTTGTGTCCTTTAATACCAGCAATTATTATTACAGAAATTACAGAGTAGGTATGTATTTTGACATTTGGACTTTGGGAATCTTCCACAGAAATCATCCATCTCATTAATGATAAAAGGTATTCATTTAGCCAGTAACAAAAAACCCCAAACAAACAAAAAGAAATTGGGACAGCCAATAAAGGCAAAAGAAACAAATAAATATATTTAGATCCTCAGCTGGCTTCTGAAAAAGTCCTTCCACAAGCAGTGAAAGAGGTAAAGACTTTCAAGGACTGAATGACCTAGGTGACAGAAAAACAAACACTAAAGAGTGGTCATTTTTTCATGAAGTTAAGGGGGAAGTAATGGAATTTAGTGCTGCTTCATAATTGTATTAATGTTGAAAATAAAGAAATCCTAGAGAACACATGCTAAAATATTTAATTATTTATAATTGCTGAATTCCCTTTCAGAGGAGTAGCTTCAGCATCCTTGGGGACAGTTTGCAAAAAAAAAAAAAACAAACAAACAAACAAACCCCACAAAACAACAACCACCCACTAAATAAAGTAAGGATACATTTACAAAGGCATATTGAAAAGTTGTGGATATATTATAAAAGCAATAATGCAGACCTCTTCATACACTTGGACTTCATACCAGCCCCTCCATTAGAAGACAGAGGAGAAACAGGAACACTTTTGGGAATGGTGCTTGGAACAATCAAAAGCACAGCATGATTCCCACAGAGGCAGGAGATTTTGGACAGGAAGCAAAAGAGCAACAGTATATAGTAAATGGGGTGTACATGATTAGAAATACTGAAAAAGGTCAACTCTGTCCCTCCGCCCACCCGCTTTATCAGAACCCACATTGACACCCTAAAGGTCTTACTAAGAACGTTAAAAGGATACTGAAAAGATTACAAAATTATAAGATTGTCCACAGCTATATTAGAAAAAAGAGAATTTTAAAGGGTGAACATGTTCCTGCTTCAAGCACTAAGCTGCAAGTGACTGTGGGTTTGGCAGAACTTCTGTGTTTCTATTCTACAACTGTTTCTTTGCAGATTTTAAACTCTCCTCTGAAACACCTAGTATTGGCCACAGTTCTCAAGATACTTCATGAATGATTGTTAGCAGTTGCACCACTTATCTTCTCCGTTAAAGATTTAAGCTACTCAAATACTGATTAAAGATGCTAGAATGACAGTAACAACATTCTGCTAGAGGGTCAGGGAAGCCATTGGAACAGATGCATTTTAATGCTATTCAGCCAAAACTGCCTAGAAAAATGACAAAGTCAGGCAGTGAAGAAAAACCCAAAAAAAAAATCTTTATCGGTGTGATGAGTACCATCGACAGCAGGAAATTATGCCAGTCTGACACCTGGTTTATGTGGTCTGTTTCTTGGCTTAAATCCTCAACTACGTACAGGCAGTCACCTGACTCATGGAAGGCGGGAATCATTTGCCTTACTGGACTCTGACCCAAGCGTACAATTAGTTAGGAGGAAACATTCATACAAATTTCTATTCATCATTCAAACTTCCACACATGATAGAGTACAAACTAATATCTCCAACACCACCTTGTAGATGTTGCTCCTGGTATTTTTATAACCTAGATATGCATATACCGACTTGAAAAACAATCAACATTTCTTCCCCCAACAAAGAAACCCTACAATCTCCAGCTACTGACATTTGCTAAAAGGCTCTTGCTGTCAGTATTTGTTTGTGCGCAGACCATTTTGCTGTAGCTTATTGGTTTAACTATGCTACTCAAGAGGAACTGGATTTTTAATGGAATGAATTGCTCCTTTGAATTTTAGAAGTAACTTTGGCATGCTAAGAAAGGTTTCAGTGACTAACTGTGACAACAAATAAACAAATTATTTAAGGAAAGATTGAAAAACTGAAGTCAAATACAGGGTGCAACTGGCAACGCTGCCTGGAATAGAGTATCTATTTTCTTCCCCCTGTTTTTTAATTCATGAAAAACGACTACACTTATTTTTATTATTCTCAATGTTTCATAAATTACCAGCGATCACTCCACTGTTTGCTATCATCTTGTGCTCATTTGACTTTCACCATGGCTTATACTAGATGGCAGGAAAAATCCTCTCTCCCTCCTAGAAGCGAGTGCAACAGACCAAGCTAGTGCGCTGAAAATACCTGCAGTAAAATTCCAATGCCTGTGTTCCACCAAGAAATCCGTCATGCAGAAACAACATGGGGGAAAGACATTAGTGTACATATACCTGCTCAAGTAGCTGCCGTAGACGGTGAAGCTGAGACTCCAGTTGTTTATTGTGATCTTCCAATATTTGCATCCTTGCTTCCAGGCGACCTTTATGTTGCCTCAGGAGTTTAGCTTCAGCAATGAGCTCGGCATCTTCAGCAGCATGCTGAGGTGACACAATGGAGTCAGGAGGTGATGCAAGCGGGTTTATTCCTCTCCGAAGATGTTGCTCCTTTAGTTGCTCATATTCTATCTGCAGACTCCTGGTATGTTGAAAAAAAGAGGAGAATTATGACTTAATCAAGTAAATTAAAATAAACTTCCTAGATAAATGTTATCATCATCTCCATGTAAGAACACAAGTAGCTCATACAAAGACAATGTCTTGACTTGTGGTCGTGGGAAAAAAACTATAAAACAATAAAGTAGAGGTGAAACTAAGGCATTGAATCAGAGACCCACCCACTTCTACCTAACTGAGTCAGGCTATCCATAACATGTCTTCATTTTTTAAATTTTCTTCCCCTAAAAATCATGACTCCTAGGTCCCTCTCTTCTCGTCTCCAGCAACTATATAAAGTATATGCATGGCTCAAACAACAATGAGGTGACAATTCAGACACCAGGTAGGACAACTACTGAGACCTTTGCTCTTCTTCAAGGTCAGCAATGATGCGCTCCAACTCTCCTCGCTCTTCCTTTTCCACTGACTTGAGTATCTGAGCAGGACTCTGTGGCTGACTCACAGGTGACTCTCCTCCCAGCGTCTGACAATACTGCTGGATAAGGGCGTGCTCATCCTCTCTAGAGCAATAAACCAACACAGATAAAGACAGACCAGTAAGACATCTATTACGTGAGTAAAAATCTTTGTCAAGCTGAGGGGTTTTGTTTGTTTATGAAAAAGGACTAAGAGAGCAGGAAGTAAGCTTAAAAAACATACTGAAAAAAACCATACAAACATATAATGCACAGGAAAAAGAATGACTAACCTGTAGTAGTGTAAAAGACCAGTTTACTTTAATGTATGCATAAAGAAGAAATACCGCTGGTGGTTTGAAATGAAATAGTGAAAGCAAGAATCTGATATAATATAAACCAAAGATGACTGATTTGACATGCCTTAAAAATAAATAAAACCAAACAAGTTTTCCAGTAGCTTTTTAAAATTTTTTTTGACCATAAATAGGTGACATTTTTAATATTCTTTAGGAGATAATTTTGATGGCTCAATTTACCTAATAAAATTAAAGACAAAAAATCCCCACATAATTCTCCAAGAAGTCACAGAGTAATGAATCATTAAGTATCTAGCTAACACTGTGTGTGGCACACAGAGACTGACAGTGCTGCAAAAATAATGCTATAGGTTTTCAATTAGCATTTTATTTCCAGGTTTGTTTTTTTTTCCCAGTTTTGATATACCCTTGAAATTCTTCAAGAGTAGCAGATCTCTGCCTTACAGACTCAGGGATAGAAATAAACTATAATACTGTCATCCTCCTGACTCGCATAGAAATTACCTTCTGGTAAGGAGATACAGAAGTCCTGACACTTTCAATTATGTTATAATGTCCAAATGAGTTTGCTTTTGTATAGGTGTGCCTTTCTTCCTCATTGCTGGCTTTTCTCCATAAGTAAAGTCAGATGGATAGAAAGTGAATCGTACCATGTCCTAAAAGCAGTTCTCTTGCTTGTTTTCTCAAGAAGGATAAATCAACAGCAGAAAAACACATACTATTCACGTTTTTAAGAGAAAAATTGCTGCAGCAGTATGAATGCTGAAGAAACCCCTCCTTAAATACTCTTCTTTGCTTGACTGCAAAACAGAGACTGCATACCTTATGATACTGTGAAGTATTGTCCCTACAAACTTTACCCTAAACATCATCTACAGCATGGTCAACAACAGAGACAAAACCACATATTCAGATATAATTTAGAAAAGAGACTTTTTCATATTAAAAATATTTCTTGTGTTGACCTTTTCCCTCCTATTATTGGAAAGAAGTAGCTATGAATTCTGCTATTAACTGATTGTGGTCTGACAAAATGAAAAGCATCCTCAAGGGCTGCCTTTGAAAGCGCATACAAAAACCAAAGTTCATTATATGCAAAACATTTCTTTTCCAAGTAAAAGTGTAATGGAACTTTTCAAGTGGCTTTTTTATATTTCCTGTCAGTCAATTCAACATCTTTCATCACAAAAGCTCCAAATGTACAGTCTCATTTGAATGAATAGTCAAGCCAATTATTTAGAAATGTATACCCTGGAAGAAACCAAAGTTATTTCTGTGGTAACAAATAATCTATAAATACACACATGTACAAGTAAAACACATCAGTTGTTTTACAAGCCAGGCAACATGGATTGGGGTTTTCTCAGAAATAAATCCAAGCTTTTGGGGTAAAGGGAGCAAATGTGTGTGACAGGAACAAATGAGAGTTGTAAACATACTGTCTGAGTAATGGAAGACCCTATTTTATCCTTCTGAACCAAGAATTTTTTGTAGCTCAGTACATCAATACCCATTTAAAAGCACCACCAGGATTAGGAGCAAGACAAAATAACCACAAATTTAATAAATACTGATTCCTACTGTGTGCACCTCAGAAAAGTACTTCTATCATGCAGCGAAGTGATTTGGTTCTTTGTAGTACTGATTAAAACAAACTTTTTACTGAAGACTAATCCTATGGTAGAACACTAAACTGCTTCTTCTGAAGGATAATTATTCACTAGCCACCCAAAGCTAACACTTAGTCTTCCACTTTCCAACTTGTCATTGAGATTCAAAAATCTAGACTGTTACAATCAAACAAATGTGCATGAAGTAACACTATACCCAAAAAACCCAAACCAAACCAAAGAAATTATAGCCTGTGACAGTGCTATCCACTTTGAAAGTTCATGGCATTCTATTCCACATAATTCCATTTATGATATAAAGGTTAAAAACAGTCACGTATGAAGAGATACTTCCACAAAGCTCTGGCTGCACATCACTTTCCTTCATCCTATCTTTTGTGATTAACTATGGGTTTGCAGAAAGTTTACACATAAAATGGAAAAAGGAACCCAACTAGTGAGGTCTTCCACTTTTATCAATGAGTCGAAAGTTTAAAGGAAATAATGTACATTCACTTATTTCTTAGTCAGTACTATACTCATGAAAAGAAATGACAATATGGATCTTCCCCTGGAAATGAATAAATGTAATGATTTTTTCATTAAATACAGCTATATAATTAAAATATTTGGGTTGTATGTGCATTTAAATTCCTCAAAAATATAGGGGATATCTAACAGTGTTAGCTGAAAAAGAAAAAATACAGTGCACAGGTAAAAAAACCTTACCTACAGAAAAAAGCCTCTAACTGCTTTCTCTTCTCCACTGCTGAAGTGATCTCAGGGAAACTCATCATTGCTCATTTTATTATTTTGCATTAGTCTAGTTAAAACTAAAACAAAGACTAGTGCAATTAACAGTTTGGATCAGGTCCTAATGTGGTAATGGAAACCTCATGGTACTTCTCCACCTTTTAACCATCTTGATAACCCCCCCCACACCCCTTGTAACTCAATTTTTGCCAAGGTGACGTGAGCTCTACTGGGACTTCAAACTGCGGCACACAGCGAGGCTTCTACAGCCCTGCCAAACGTGCGGAATCCCCTCACTGCGACTGGAATGGCTGCACCATGATTCAACGTCCCATCCTCAGCAAGCACAGAAAGCAAACTTAGGGAGAGAACACAGCTTTAGCATCCAGGTTTCAAAACCCTGTTTATGTATTAATTTAAATGATATGGTGTAACTACACATACAACCTTTTGTGCAAGGGTGTTGATGTTGTCAGGAAAAGTTCATGTGTTCACATAGTCTAGCCTGGCTGTTTTAATTAGGCATCAAAAAGTTGCTGTCTACATTTTTAAGATGATAAATTAGTTTATAAACAATTATGTAGGTCATCTGAAATGTATTTTTTTTAATAGGGCTCTGTAAAACTGGATTTATTACATTTATTTGAATTTAACGACTTTGAAATTCTCTCAAGATTTTACAGTAAGTATAACCTCATTTTTAAATGAAACTTAAAAACTAATTAAAGAAAGAGCTTACCCAGTAAAAGCTTAGATACTTTTTCCTGTATTGTTGTCCAGTAGGTGAGATACACAAATTGTTCAAGAAGGATTCCAGGCAGTTTTATAGTTTGGACTCTATAGTTCAGGCCAGGGAAAATTTCATTTCCCTCCTCCCTCACTGGTCTGCATAGGACAGAATGAAAATTGATCTTTCTCTAGGGACCACACCTTGCAACTGGCAGCAGGCTTTTTCACCTATTGGAGGAAGTGCCAGATAAGAGACGTCTTCTGAAGGAAAAGTCTTTTTTTACCATGTGTTCCACCTCTGGTCTGTCTTTCAGAATTGCTGGTTCAAGAAATCTGAACTTTGACCCTGCACCAGCAAACCTCATGACTAATTAAGACAGATTCATTAGCAGCACAGGAGTCCCAGGGCAGGACTTCACAATGACCTACAACATAAGGGAGCGACACGTGCTCTATAGCACACAAACAATTTCATTTTGAGAATCTGGGGCTCTCTTCTGCAGAATTGGTTGGAGATTGCAATCAGCAACCAAAATAAAAGCACAACTTCAAAATAAATTTGTCATCCTTTCTTGGTGGTTATTCTGAAGACCCTGCATGCTTTGAGAGAAAGCTAGAAGTACACAAAGTCCTTCAACAGCAAAGATTGCAGATTCTTTTCAGCATTTCACCACAGTAAAAACTTGTAAAAATGACATCCCAGGAGGTTAGACTTGAAAGTAGTACATCTCAAAGGAAAAGAACAACCCAACAAGGAAACCCAAGGAAAATGGCCTTTGAAATATCCTATTCTCTTTGTGGATATGTATTTTCAAGAGATCTATTCCGAAACATACATTATGCATGGAGGAAGCAAGAGGTAAGTAATGTTGCATATAACTTCCCTTGCATCAAGACCATGCTGTGGAAAGAAAAAATCAGATTTCCTGACAGTCACTTTTCATTGGTGTATTATATTATCTGATTAAGAAAACTGATTGTTAAATTAGATTTCGGATAGTAAGATGTAGGTATTTGTGATCCCCCTTCATTGATCATTTTCCTTTTTCCTGTGGCTCTCATACTAAGAGACATGCATTCTAGTCCAAATAAAGTGTACCTTGACCTACTGATGCTATGAGAAATATCAGAATAAGGTTCAAGAAAGTATTCCAGAACTCTTTGTCTTTACCTTACTTGTTCTTCTCTGAATTTTATCATCATGTGGAATGAATTTCTCATTGTGATAAGACGCCTTTTAACCACTTACATCACGTGAAAGTGTTCAGGTACTAGGGCTATTTGACTTATGACACATCGAGTGGCAGTGTCAGTTAAGAGTACCACTGGCCCTCACTGCTTGTACCTACTCCTGCACTCCAACTTAATCTATTTATACCAGAAAAATCATGCATGAGAGCATTAGAATGTTTGTTAAGAAGCTGGGCATACTACAGTGGAGACAGGCTTTTTTTGCTATTGACAAACATTTTTCAAATTGAGGAAAACATGTTTTTTAATAGAATTCACATACTTTTATGGGAGCAAAGGGTGGGAAAAAAAAAAAACAACTTAGCTAGGGAGACAGATGAAGTCATAATGATGTTCAAGACAACAGGTTAGTTAAAACCCAACATATTTCGTGGAAGAATTTTTTTTTAACCAAATGGCATATTGCAAAACATTCCTGAAAACGTCATGAAGTTTAACTGATGGCAGAAGTTCTCTTGTTGTCATTCAAATGTAGCCGACTTCTTACACCTACTCTTTGGAGTATGAAAAGTGTTAAAAGTACTGTTGATGAAGTTGTAGATCTGACAAGACTAAAGCAGTAACTTTCCAATATTAAGTGCAACTATGCCTCTGTTCGAGGTTCACAGTAAACTGAAGCACTCTTGAAGACCAATAAAAATAAAAACACAGAGAACTCCAATTGTGAGAAGCAGAGAATTTGATTTACAAACCAGTAATCATCTCCTGAATGTTCAAAAGAATCCCATAAGAAAATGAGATTTTGCTGAGATAGGTTTATAGCAGGGGCATCAGAGCTGAAAAAATGTGCAGCTAATTTTCAAATTGCTCCTTCAAATCCAGTCTATATAGAATGATTACATCACGCTCACTTCTATATCAAGCTGCATTTAAACAATAAGAATAGACTTGAACTATAATCCAAACTTCCCAATGTTCCAGCTGTAGGCAACTTATGACCCAAACTGGGATCCAAACTTTATCACTGGGTAGAGCCCTGGAAAAATTTCTTCACTGCAAGGGCTGTCAGGCACTGGAACAGGCTGGCCAGGGAAGTGGCTGAGTCCCCATCCCTGGAGGTATTTAAAAGATGCGTAGATGTGGTGCTTAGGGACATGGTTTAGTGGTGGACTTGGCAGTTTTAGGTTTACAGCTGGACTTGATGATCTTAAAGGTCTTTTCCAACCTAAATGATTCTATGATAACAGTTTAATCCTACATTTTAAACCATAGTACTTCAGAATTTTGTGAATACCTCAGTATTTACCTTAATGAAAGCATGCATTATTATCTGCCAATAAAACAGAAGGGGACAACAGTCGCCTTTTGATAACAGGACTGAGACCCAAATTCAGAGGTGTGTCTCACATGTTGGTACACAAGTTCACCATGTTCATTCTTTTTCTTAAAATAAAGGTCATTTTTATAGGTGAGCAGGGCAATTGCATTAAAATCAACAGCTAATTTGCCAGTAAAAATGAAGCATATACACCATTGGGATGGATGGTTGTTTGGTCTTTGCATCTGTGTAGACTCATTAATTGCAAAACAAACAATTCAAGTGTATGAGCATTTAGCCACCTTCAAGTTTTCAGCCTTCCCTGCCAAATGACAGTATGTTTCTTTTTTTTTTTTTTTTTTTTTCTTTTAATGGGAAATCAAAAGGGAATAGTTTTGCTCTATTTCTGTCATTGGTGAGCCTACCAATGACTGAAACACATGAGAACAGTTACACATGAAAGAAAGTTTTATTAGTTATGTAAATAGAGTTAATTAAGCAGGAAAGAGGAAACATTTAAAAGTGGTCACATTGGCTTCTTTGAAGCAAAGTATTTTAAATCTCAAATTGTTAGCACAATCATAGGTAGAATTTCATTACTTGGTTTTAAAACAGTAAATGAAAGTATTATTGAGAACAAAAGCATCTTCTAGCTAAAACTGAACAAGAATAATTTCTGCTTCCACTTTGAAAATGCTATGACATTCGTTAATAACTTAGGAGGCAGAGTCCTACTACACTGATTTAATTAACAGAACCAATGATAAAGTGAGGTTAAAACATTCATGTATTTTTACACCAAAAAAAATCATTTTTCATTCCTCAGTAATTTAAAGGGTTCCATGCTTTCCAGATTCATCAATGCATTTTAATTAAGGTTTTTACAATAAAAGTGACACATAACTCAAAAAAGAAAATGGTGTTGATAAAACTCAATGTAGGACTATGTTTATATCCCCAAGTACAAACAGATGGATTAGCAGCCCATAAACTGAAATATAAACAAAAAGTAACAACACTGTTCTGGCTCTGCAGAACCTTCAAAATACGGATTATTTTTTTTTTTTTTTAAATGAGAAAATTATCCTGGCAGTTAGCACAAGTTTTTGACCCACTCCCATTGTCCACTTTGACATAGAAGGATTTCTTTTCTTTTATACGATGATAAAAGCAGAAAAGGAATACAAACTAGACCCTATAGTGCTGTGACATTTTTCCAGTTGCATGAAATATCCTCACTTTTGAAGCAGAATTGCTGATATATGTGGCGTTCCCTTACAACATCAAACGAACATCAATTGCTACAACTGGTGCTCAGAATAATGAAATTTATGCAGACATCTTAGCTGCTTTCACCGGGACTAAGTCCTGAGTTACAACTTATGAAGATTATACCATGCACCTATAACCAAAGTTCCTGGCAGCCCTAAGGAGTTACTTACACGCTTCCTGTGTTGGAGCTACTGTCCGTGAGGAAGGAGCCATTGGTCCTTTCCATCTGCGCGAGCCTGAAAGGCAGGGAAAGACCAGGACTGTCAGAGAACTTGCTGCACAGTTTAAACAGAGGCACTGTGCAGATCAGTTCAACTTCGAAACAGCTGAGAAATGGCAAACTTGGTATATATGAATAGGAATAAACCCCTAGATTTTTTGACAACAACTATAATCCAGAGGACACTTATGAGAAACTTGTGCTATGATTAACTAATTCTACTTGCCAGACAACAAAAAACAAGTGTACTTTCTATCTCTAGTATAATTATCATTAGCACCACCACAACTCTCATGGTAAAATTAGTTAAAGAGATGTTTTCGCAGATGGTTTTCTTTTTGAATTTCAGAAAGCTGGACTAACAAAAGAGGATGAATACTTTTTAAATATAGCACATGCAACATTTGAAATTATGCTTGGCAAATAACATCACACTGTGGACAAGTCTTGGAAAACAACACAAAAAATAGTGTAATTACAGGGAGTCATTGCCTATGGTTCCTCATTTTGGAAAGAATTAATCTAAAGGGACTGGATTACTATACTGAATATGTAAGACCATGCAGCTCTAAAATTGCAGTAGAAATTGTCTGCCTATTCAATTTTCTAGAAAAGATATACCTAATGTACATAAGACATAAAAATCTAGGAACAGTGTTGTGCAGCAAACACAGCTTTTTTTTTTTTTTTTTTTTTACTATAAAGATACCTTAATTTCAGACATATTTTTGCAAGTGTGTTATGCATTATTATAGACATCTTGAAACTTCTTTTTGAAAGCAGTGTGCAAGCACACACAGGATGAAGTTGTCTTGATTGCTTCATCCTACCATGGCTGGGGTGGGATGTTGCGCTCCAACACCTCCCCTGGAGGGAAGGACAAGCTCCTGAGTGACTAGAGATTACTCTTAGCAAGTAACAGATATCCCGACTCACAAATGCAGATTCTACCATTATCATCATGTTTTCCATCTCCATCATTGAGTGAGGATTTGCTTGGAATAGCATGTGGAACCAGGAGACAGCCCTGATCAGGGAGCAGAGGGGGACAGGGGAGACATCTCTAGAGTTGCAAAGAGCCTTCAAGGCAGGATACAAACTGAAAGCTGAGAAAGGGAATTAGAAGCAACTCAGAAGTGACACAGCACCACAGCATGGGGAGATAGTACTTGATTGCAGTAGGGGACTTTGTTATACGGAAAACAGAGTTGCCCTAATATATTGTTTCTTCTGGGCACAGTCTTATTAGGGAAGCCCTGATAAAATTTCTTGAAAGAAGCTTAGCTGAAAAGATCAGGCAATAAAAACTATTTACTAGTTTATATGTGAAATATACATAGTAACATATCCAACTAGAAAGTACACAATAAAAATTATATGAAAGATACAGATTTATGTCTTCATTTTTTAGATTTTATGATGTGGTTTAACCCTGAACGGTAGCCAGACCATGCAGC
>JMFS01065406.1:0-10072 GCA_000699545.1 Podiceps cristatus
ACTTACTGAGGGTGCACTTGATCCCCTCATTGAGGTCATGGATAAAGATGTTAAACAGAACTGGCCCAATACTGAGCCCCAAAACTGAGCCCTGGGAAGCACCACTCAGGACCAGCTGCCAACTGGATTTACACACTCTTTATCACAACTCTTCGGGCTCGGCCATCCAGGCAGGTTTTTACCCAGCAAAGAATACACCTGTCTAAGCCATGAACAGCCAGTTTCTCCAGGAGAATCCTGTGGGAAATGGTTTCAAAGGCTTTACCAAAGTCCAGGTAAACAACATCTACAGCCTTTCCCTCTTCCACTAAGCAGGTCACCTTGTCACAGAAGGAGATCAGGTTGGTCAAGCAGGACCTGCCTTTCATAAACCCATGCTGACTGGGCCTGATCACCTGGTTATCCTGTGTGTGCCGTATGATGGCACTCAAGATGATCTGCTTTGTAACCTTCCCCAGCACTGAGGTCAGACTGACAGGCCTGTAGTTCCCCAGATCCTCCTTCTGGCCCTTCTTGTAGACGGGCCCTTCTTGTAGATGGGCATCACATTTGCTTACCTCAGGTCAACTGGGACCCCCCTCAGTTAGCCAGGACTGCTGATAAATGATGGACAGTGGCTTGGTGAGCACATCTGCCAGCTGCCTCAGCACCCTTGGGTAGGTCCCATCCACCCCATAGACTTGTGTGTGTCTCAGTGGTGCAGCAGGTCACTGACCATTTGTCCTTGGATTATGGGGGCTTCATTCTGCTCTCTGTCCCTGTCTTCCAGCTCAGGGGGCTGAGTACCCCTAGAATAACTGGTCTTACTATTAAAGACTGAGGCAAAGAAGGCATTAAGTACCTCAGCCTTTTCCTCATCCTTTGTTACTACATTTTCCCCTGCATCCAATGAAGGATGGAGATTGTCCTTCTCCCTCCTTTTGTTGCTAATGCATTTATAGAAACGTTTTTTATTGTCTTTTATGTCAATAGTCAGATTAAGTTCTAGTTGAGCTTTGGCCCTTCTTATTTTCAACCTGTGTAACCTCATGACATCCTTGTAGTCCTTCTGAGTTGCCTGCCCCTTCTTCCAAAGGTTGTAAAGTCTCTTTTTTTTCCTGAGTTCCAGCCAAAGCTCTCTGTTCAGCCAAGTCGGTCTTCTTCCCTGCTGGCTCATCTTTTGGCACATAGGGATGTCCTGCTCCTGCATGTTTAAGATTTCCTTCTTGAAGAATGTCCAACCATCCAGGACTCCTTTGCCCTTCAGGGCTGTCTGCCAAGGGACTCTGCCGACCAGTCTCCTAAACAGGACAAAGTCTGCCTGCCGGAAGTCCAAGGTAGCAGTTCTGCTGACCCCCCCTCCTTACTGCTCTGAGAATCAAAACCTCTTAGAATTTCATGATCGCTGTGCCCAAGATGGCCTCCAGCCATCACATCACCCACAAATCCTTCCATGTTTGCCAACAACAGGTCCAGCGGGGCACTTTCCCTCATTGGCTCACTCACCAGCTGTGTCAGGAGTTATCTTCCATGCACTCCAAGAACCTCCTAGAGTGTTTCCTCTCTGCTGCATTGTATTTCCAGCAGACATCTAGCAAGTTGAATCCCCCACAAGAACAAGGGCTAGTGATTGCGAGACTTCTCCCAGCTGCTTATAGAATATTTCGTCTGCCTCTTCATCCCAGTTGGGTGGTCTTTAGCAGACTCCCACCATGATATCTGCCTTGTTGGCCTTTCCCTTCATTCTTACCCATAAACACTCAGCCCTATTGTCACCATCGTTAAGCTCTGGACAATCAAAACTCTCCCTAACACACAGGGCTACCCCACTGCCTCTCCTTTCTTGCCTGTCCCTTCTGAAGTGCTTGTAGCCATCCATTGCAGCACTCCAGTTGTGCAAGTCATCCCACCATGTTTCTGTGATGGCAACTATATCGTAGTTTTCCTGCTGCACAATGACTTCCAGCTCCTCCTGTTTGTTGCCCATGCTGCGTGCGTTGGTGTAGATGCACTTCAGTTGGGCTCTTGATCCTGCTGCCTTTTTGGGGGGAGAAGCCCTGATTTCTATGTGACCATTCTCAGGCACTTCCATGGTTTCTAATACATTGATAACCCTTGTGTCTTTGCTGCCACATGGATGGCCATCCCCTCCCTCCACTGAGGTGGCAGACCGAAGGACCTCACTAGCAGACCATCCCTCACACATTGGCGTGCTGCCCCCAGGCTTATCTCAAGCTAGTCTGTTTTTATCCCTTTCCCCCTTCAAGTCTATTTTAAAGCTCTTGAAGAAAGGTACTTGTTCAACAGCTGCCTAACTCTAGAGGCAATTAAATTGATTGGGTACCTCTCTGTTAGGCTGCAGAGATTCCCCCAGAACCTGCGGTTCTGCTCCTGTGTGTGCCCTGGACCATCCTGGCCACGTATCTGCCACTTGCCCCTGCCTAGGGTGGATCAGGATCTCAAAACTAGACAGAGGAGTATTGCAGTCCCTGGAGCCCCCTCAACAAGCCCAGTGAGACCATGTCCACCACACACTTCCATACACCACCTGCAGCTCTTCTCACTTCTGTGTACACGTTCTGCATTAAACAACCCTGAATAAAATCACCCCAGGGGTGAGTAAAATTCCCTTGGGGTGTGTTTGTGCCTTGGTGCCCAGCCTCACGCAGGGCAAGCTCAGTGCAGCCCCTGGCTCTGTGACCCCTCTGGCTTATCCCCAGCACGTACGCCCGCCACCGAAGCAGCTGCCAGGGTTTGGGTTCCCAGGCAGGGGCAGGCACGCAGCGTGAATGTACTTAGACCTAGCCTTAAGCAGGGAAAAAGACATTTGGCAGCAGAGTGCTCTTCCCCTTCGCAGAGTAAAGCGTCATGAGATTAAAAGGCTGCAGGATGAGACTTGGCAGATTCAGACTCAGGACAAAAAAGCAATAATAATTAACAATGTGGGTAATTAAGCAGTGGAAACACATGCTGAGGTCTGTGGCTGGGTCTTCAACGCTGAATATTTTACACCAAAATGTCTTCTTCTGAAATTGCTGCTCTAGTTCAAATGGGAATGAATTAGGCCAGGGGAGTTCTCTGACCTGAGGTAGGCATAAGATCACACAGATAATCCACATACTCCCTCTGGCCTTGTGACTAATTCCCTTTGGTACAGCTACTCCTGATGTAAGTGAGATCCGCTTGGACCTGTGCTTGCCCTCCGGAACTATAAACTAATTACATTTGTTGTGTCAACCCGTTAGATACTCCTAAGCTGCATGCAGACTCGTTAGTTAGACTGAATTATGTCTTTGCTCTTTGAACGTTATCAAAACGTTCAGATCTAGCATGTTTCATGGCCTGCCACTATTACTCCTTCTTTGTACACAGATTTCTGTGGGTACTCCTTCCTAACGAACCACAGGCTTTTAATGCACATATGCTGGTTTCGGTTATTTCAGAGATTGAAACTATGGTGGCTGTTGTCATCCTGATCTTTTAAATTTATCTTCCTTTTGATGAGATCCTTTGTTGTTAGATTTTTTTAAAAAAATAATATTTGTTTCAGATCTCATACATTAGCTTTGCTTTAAAAAAACTGGCAGCCCAGGTTCCTCCAGAAGACGTATAGTAGCTGATACATCAAGAGCCTGCAGTCCACCGGTACCTCCATACCTGCAGTGACTGCAACGGAGCCTGGTTCATGGTCTCTGCCAGTGAGCAGGATGGTCATGGAAGGTGGGATGTGATAGAGAAGTATAATGGCAAATGCATAAAGCTCCCGAATTCAGTGCAAATGAGCTGTTTTGCTTGGAGCTAGCTCTAGACTACTCTGAATTTCCCTAGGACAGAGCTAGGCAGTCAGACTCTTGCTGTGAAAACCTCAGGCCTCTGCACCTCCTTTGGAGTCTGAAGTGGTCTGCCTCATTTCTTCCCTTCCCCCTTTAAGAAGAAATGAACAACGAGGAACTGGTCTTGGGAGAGTTTTGAGAGGCCACCACTGTCTTTCCAGCTGCACTGATGTTCCATCAGGCTGTGGGAGTCCATTGGGTCAATCGGGTGTCATCTTCACATCTTCATCCTGAGCTGTTCTTTCTCGGGAAGCCCAGTGCCTGTGACAGCAACCCCAGAGGCACTCTCTTCATTCACATTTATCCACCAGTTTGCATTCTTGCTGTGCTGGTTGTGCATTTCATGTGTGAATAATAGTTTATGACTGTTATTCAGCACCTACGTACTTTTGCTGGAAAGAGGGTAGAGGAAAGCAGGGTGGCGAGGTTCTTAGTTAATGAAACTGTTATTATTTGCTGACAACATCACTGAGTGTCTTAAGAAGAGGGAATTTGATCTCCTTCCAAATAACTAAACAGGAATTTGCACTGCAGAATATATGTGAAGCATGCATATTCCAGGGAAAAAAAAAAAAAAAAAAAGTATTTACAGTCCCTTTGCCTAGGGACTTCAACATCTGTGAGGAAACATCAGTGATCACACAGTGTCCACGTTCTTTACGATGACTTGATTATTAGCTGTGGGCCAGTGGAGCAGTACATGAACATACCCTCTGCTAGACCCACCTCACATGAACTCAACCTCATGAAATCTCTTTCTTGTGCTTCAGCTGTTCCTAAAGCTTCATCTAGCCTAGGAAAATAAGCTCATCACGAAACAGGTATGCAGGAAACACATTCCAGCTGACTGGGTTTTTCCCATGCAGACATCGGTGAGGCTAACACTAATGGAGTCCTCGAGAGAGCTTGAGACTGCTCCAGGTGTCTTGGCTCTGAGTGGCATTTGGGGGTCCCTGAAGGAGAGCTGGACTTTGAGTCCTGCTCTTGCAAAGTTGCAGTCACATAACATACATGCCTGAGTCCCACCGGGACGGCGGCTCCTACCCAGGGAGCAGCAGGAGCAGGAGACTTGTGGCCTGACACTTCCCGGCTGTATGGCCCTGCAGACAGCTGCCCACGCTGCTCACACCATGACTCCAACGCTGCCACCGCAGACCCAGGCCCATCCTCCATCCTACTTGGGATCAGGAGGTGCTTGCAGGTCAAGGAGGTTGCTGGCCATTAAGGCAAGAGCATAAATTGGTGTGCGGTGTCTCAAGTGCTGGCTCGCTGGTTGGTTCCAGTTAAGGAAGAAGCTGGTGTGGATGAAAGTCCCCGGGGATGGCGTGCAGCCCCACTGCGCTCAGGAGCGGGGTACCCGAGCTCCCTGCCATCAGCTGCAGCTGCTGGCCGAAGGGGAGGACAAAAGGGCCAAGTAGCCACTAAGGAGGAGAGGAGATGTTTCACTCATTTAACTCAGCTTCCAAAAACCAGCCTAAAACTGGGGGTAGAGAGCAAGTGAGAAGAAAAGCACTGTTTACATAATCCTTTGACAGTGAAATGGGTCAGCGGTTCTTGCAAGAGAAGAGGAATGCAGGTTTTGAGAAATAAACAGCATCGCTGTACTTCATAATAGCCGGACAGTCCTGCTTTCCTGCAGAGTAATACAGAAGTTTATGATGGGCTTATATGCCTTGTGTTTTTGCCCTACGGTCTCTCCTCCTGACACAGCTCTGTAAAATGGAACATTCCCGCTGTTTTCTTTAAACTAATCTGTAATTCCCTGGCAGTAACGCAAAGGGAGGCACCCATCTGTCTGTTTGGTATTTTTTTTCCTCTCTTCCACAAATGTCATTGTTTGTGTTAACTAGCAAATCTAATCATCCAGCTCAGAGGAGAGTTACGCAACTGCAAACCTCCTGAGATTTCAGTCTAATAGCAAATCTTGCTTAATACTCCCATGTTCGCTTCTTGCTTCAGATTTGCAGCTCCTTTGGCATTACAGCTGTGCTGTGCTTTTACATATAAATCAGATTAAACAGCAAAAGGAATGCTGAACGGAAAAGCTGTGTTATTTCCACCTTTCAGGACTTACTGAAATGAGCCTGGCTGTATTAAAAGTGTGATAAAACTCCCGCAGGGAGCATTAGTCTGAGTGATTCATATAAACAGTTAAAGAAGTCGAGCTTGGTTGGGCTTCCTGGTCACATAAGGTGGGTAACGGTGCGCAACCAGCAGAGCCCCTCTCCTTTGGAGAGCACCGCTGACAGAAACCTAACCCTCATGCATCCTCACTGGGAAGCAGCAGGATGAGTATTGGGCAACAACAGATAAACCAGGCTTTGGGTAACTCTTTCAGGCGAGGAATTGCAAGTGTCTTTTCTGTGGAACTGCCTAGTGCTGTGAAAGGTTCCTCATCTGCACCCTTGATGTGGGCCGTCTGGAGAGGAAAATCTTGTCAACATCTAGAAATGCAGCCAGGTTTACGATCACTTTCTTTTGCAGTTGGCTTTTAAGGGAGATAATCTTATCAGGAGGAGGTCTGAAGGAAAGGAGACTTACAGGTACGTGCATTTAATATGTGTTGATAAAGGCGCAGATGAAGTTGCTTTCTTTCCCTCTGGTCTGCACTGTCTAGTTTTCAGGAGCCATTGCTCAAACCCATCCTTCCTGTTAGCTTTTGGCCTCCACCCACATGTCATGGGGCCCGATTCTGACCTCAGCGTGGGTGCTACAGCCACTCACAGCACCAGCAGTCGCAGGCTGGGGGGTTCCTGCGGTAATACCGAACTCTTCTCTCTATGAGCTGAAAAAATGCCTCCCGCTGGGTCACCCACCTGCGCGGCATCTTCCATGGGTGACTTCTACAGGGCGCTGCTCCTCTCCGCTTGCTTTGGGCCCTGCCTGCCCGGCTTGGCAGACGGCTGGCTCCCCTCTGGCAGCAGCTTTGCCGGCTCTGGAAGCAGCCCTAGCATCAGCCGCTGCAGGGATGCTAATAGAGCCGCAGCTGAAACCAAGCACATTGCTGAGAGCGTAGAGCTGGGTAGCCAAGTTTCTGCAGCACTTCCAGATGTGAAGCGGGGGAGTTGGGTTTAGCTTATTTTTCTTTTTTTTTTTTTTTTTTAATTCTTTCTGATGTGTTTTTTTTAAAGCACCATGCAAACACACTGTGAACAATTTGTACTGTTCACTCATGTTCAGCTGCATGTTCCCAGTGGCGGTTGCTGAGTGTTTTTCCTAGTTGAGACTCTCTGACTGGTAGCCTGTCTGTGTGCTGGGGCCGGTCTGTAGCAGAGATTTCTTCCACTGAAATCCAAGGAAAAAACGGTCCCACACCCACTCTGTCCCACGTGTGACTTCTGCCCTCAGCCTCCAAAGCAATCCCACCCTGACAGACTGCTCTGTGGACCGAGGAGCGGCAATGCCTATGCTCACTCAACCAGGAGGCAAAATTCCTCTTAACTGTGGGGAGTTTGGACTGAATAAGGAGACCGTGTGATTTTGGACAACCAATTTGGCAAGGAGTGCTCCAAGGAGGGTTTGTTGCTGAGTAACTTCCCACCTGCCTGGGCACTCAGGGGAAGGGGCAGAGGCTGCTGGAGAGGCGCGCTGGGTGTTTGTTTTTCCAGGGAAGCAGGAACTTGGACCCAAAACTCAGTCCCCCTGTCAGTGAACTACACCGGTACAGCTTCACCCTAACATGCATCTTAGGGCTCAACATCTCCGATTTTGTCCTGCCTGTAGTTTCTAGAAAACTCGTTAGCAAATCCTGCAGCATTTTCTGAGGAATTAAAGGTGATAGTCAGGGGGGATTAAGTTGTGAGAGGAACTAAAGAAACCTCCAGTGCAGCCTGTCAATGCTTCTTTTCAGGTGACAAGAAACAAGCGTGATGATACCCTGGTGGCTGCTGCTCCTTCTCCTGGTCAGCTTTGGCTCACCTGCACCCAGGTTTTCGGTGCGTATCTCATAGCCAGTGTTTGAACAACCTCTCAATGGTTTATCATTCCCAGTCACGTAGAGGTAGGTGCTCCCCCACAAAAGGGACATGGGCCTGCAAAAGCAGAGCAAAAAGGTGTCTGCCTGCAGCTGAAGGAAAGTCACTTTTGCTGTCTTGGTAATACAGGGTTTTCATGGCATTAGAGGATGGTCAGCTCTCTGGATGGCTGGACTGACATTGCCAAGAATTAGAAGCCACAACAAAAGTCCCTTAAAGAAAAAAACCCCATAATTTTATGGCCACTGCTCCATTCCCTCAGGGAAAACTGCCTTCATTTATTCATTGTGATTTAAAAGGCAGGAAGGGGAAGAGGTGGTAGGCATAGTCTGAGGCAATCTGTATTCTTGGGCCATCCCAAGGAGGTACAGAGCTTGGCAAGGAGAGGTTGGCTAGCTGAGGGCTGCCTGCAGCAGGTCCCTGTGTGCCACCAGCCTGGAAATCCTCTGTGGAGGAAAACCAACAGGCCTGGAGGGAGGAAGAGGCATCTGGGAGGCGATGTCTGAGCGCACCCGTCAGCCTGCTCTCCCGGGCAACTCTTACTTTGCTTATGCCTAGAACTGGTCCTGACCTGGTATCACTCAAGCCAGCTTGCTCAGAGTGAAAATAGCAACTGGTTCTTATTGCTCGCATTTGTTTGCTTGTCTTGGAAGAGATTTTGCTCTGTTTTGTTATGTTTTTAATGGAGTAACAGCAGTCACAGACTAGATTGTTGCAGAAAATGTTTACCCCAATCAATGCGGGCCAGATTCTGGTCTTGGTTATGGTATCCACTGATCCTGGTAAGCTCACTGCTTTCCGCTGATTTGCACCAAATATCAAGTCTTTTATCTTTCAGTTTTACAAGAAGATGTTTCTGAATCCTCACTGGTTTGGCCAGGCTGCAGTCCAAGAGCCATTTTTTCCCTGCTGTTACCCTGAGCAGTTTCATAGTCTGTAAACACTCCTTTTGAGTTCATTAAATGGGAGTTAAGATGAATGATTTTTGACCAAAATAATTTTCTGCATATCTGATCATATTCTGGGATGCTCTGAGCAGTGATAAGATCATTGTAGAAAACCCTTTTCCACTGGGTTCAACTCAACAGCCCGTGCTGTGCACGAGTCATGTATCTTAGAGGAGACCACCAGTGAATCGTCTTGATCCACAGAGTCAGTGTGACATGTTAGGATCAAGAGGAGACAGGTACTCCTCTCTCTGCCTCTCTGCTGTTACCACTGACTGAAGTGTGGGGTTTTTTTTGTTTTATTTTCTCCATAGGAAAAAGACACTTGCCTCCTAGACAACAATAAATTAAGACAAAGGTTAAAACAGCTTCAAGACTTGCTTTACTTATATGAACTGCAACTGAAGGACATCCTGGAGAACACTTACCATAGAACAAAAAGCGGGCTGTTCTCAGGCAACAGGAGTGTGCAGCATGAGATGCTTTTACCCACAACCAGTGGAAATCTGATAGTCTATGATGAAGGTACAGTTTGCAGTACATATGTGGAAATTTCAGCTTGCTACAATGTTTATTTCTCACTGCAGCATCCCATTTATTTCTGTTAAAAGCTTTAGAATTTTCAAAGTGGATTGTGTTTTAAAATGCAGTCAGATACATGGGGAGGAGAAGACTGGTGGCCCTGGTACCAACAGACATTACCTGGGGCCAGAGCCAGCTGGCCCAGCTTTAGGTAGCTCCCACCCAGGTACAAGGCAGACGCAGCTGGGTTCTCAACCGGGACTCCGGTGCAGAGAGGAACAGGTACCTCTCAGATGTTTTCCATCAGACCTGCTTTAGAGAGCTGCTTGAGGAAGAGATGGGTCTTGCTCTTGAAAAGCCGCTTTCCCCAAGTGACTTTGGGAGCCCAGAGAGCTTGGCTCAGCTGCAGGCACTGAAACCTGTTTGGAAGAGCCCAGCCTCCCTGTTCCTTGGCTCCTCCATCACTTCTGCACCACAGAGGCAAGCGTGCATGCTCTGTTCCTTGGTGTCAGTTTGAGAACGTGGTCATAACTGGAATCATGGCCTGTGGCCAAGATTTTCTCCTTCATGGATATTACATTGAAAGTGTAAGGCACCGAGGGCCTGAAACGCACTCTCCTGATACAGCCCTGGTAGAGCTTGTCACAGGACCTCAGCCTCTTATTTATTTTAGAAATTTTGGGCCCTGAACCAATCTGAAGTACAGCTGAGGTTACCTTCCACATGGTAATTAGCTTCCCTGCAAATGGTCCTGCTGACAGAGTCAGCCCTGGTCCTGCATCACTCCCGTGTGTCCTGGTTTCAGCCAGGACGGAGC
>KL271118.1:15752-26096 GCA_000699545.1 Podiceps cristatus
TCTCCAGGCTGAACAGCCCCAACTCTCTCAGCCTGTCCTCACAGGACAGGTGCTCCAGCCCTCCGATCATCTTCATGGCCCTCCTCTGGGAGGAAAGAGGATAAAAGATGACCCTGTCATATTCCTTAACCTCTTATTTGATCTACTGTACCAAAGATCACATCAATCACACAGAAAAGTCAAATAAAGTCTAGTATTTCCGCCAGAAAATATATTTGATCCTCAGACATTAATTTAGCAGGTTTATCTATATAAAATAACTTCCCCCACAAGCAACACACAATCCACAAACCCCCCAATATTCACCTTTTATTAATATTAGCAAAGTCATCACAGAGACAAGCTAGCTAGACAAACCATTAAATCCTACAGTGTCTTACTTAAAAAAAAAAAGTTTAACCAGTCCTTGTTGAATTTCAAGTACAGCTCAAACAAGGAAACCAAAGAAAAGAGCAATACATTTAACTGATGCTTTAATACTTGCATAAGAATTGCAGGAATGATCACTTACATGAGCAGCCAAGAGAATTCAAGTGATGGTCCTTTCGATTTTAATCCAGATAATGTTAGTTTTGATACTGTAAATGAAATCCGTGTTTGTTGGATAAGGTATAGACATTTAAAAAAAAACCAAAAAAAAACAAACAAAAAAACCCAAAAAAACCCAAAGCATATTCTTATCCAAAGCCTTTGAAGACTTTCATCTTTCTTACCAGCATTAGTACATCTTCCGTTTTTAGCACAGCCAGCTCTCTAGCAAACACCCACCCTCTACATTTTATTTCCTCCAAACTGGCCACACCAGCTAACACATTCTCAGCACCTGTCTGTCCCCACATCAGATCTCCAGGCATCTCTCTCTCTCTCCAATCAGAAAAGCTGATTCCACTTTCCTTATTCCCCACAAATTAGAAAGTAAACATAAGCACTGTCAGAAGTCCTCAGTCACTCACTATTTCAGAGTCGCTCTAGTAACTCATTATTCATTTTTCAACCTTGGCAAACCACAGAATGCACAAAACCATGTATATTTTTACTAGATGTGGAGATACTCATGACCTAACAGGGCCTTATCATGTATCTTACTTTATTTAAGCAAAAGAGACAAAACTTAACTAGGATCAGGGGAACAGAGTTAAGAAGACTGTATGCAAGGGGACATGCTGAATTTTCCAAAAAGCTTTGGTATGCTATCTCTTTTATTAAAAAAACAAACCAAAACAAAACCAGACATGCCACAAAATCAAAAACAATCAAAAAACATACAAAAACCCCCCAAACAAAACAAAACAAACAAACAAAAAAACACAAGAATCACTGTATACAGCTTTCCTTGTACCCCACACTGGAACTTTGCCTTTCTTAACTTGGAACTTGCTGGATCTCTGCTCATGCATGCATCTTAATTAATAAACAAATGAATAAATCCCCTCCTGATTGCTTTTACATGTTTTTCTAAGCATCTGCTTCTACCTACATTATTAGACAAAGCTGCTCACTTCTACAACTCAGCTGGGGAACTTATTTCTTTCTCTCTCTCAGGATGCAATTGGGTATTTCACATCAATTATCTTAATTGGAAGCAAGCTTAACCCATTTCCCAATTACAGCTCCAGCTTATTAGAACAAACAAACTCTCAAACCTCCTTTAATAAATAAAATAAAACCAAAAACGCCCCCAAAGAACAAACCTAAGCTTTGGTAACAAGACATTGAAAAGAGAACTGAATAAAAGAGCTCTGGTAAGCGAAAGAGTGAGGAAGCTGGCGTAGGGACAGAGGGAGAAAGTGGGGTCCCACTGGCTCCGTCTCTGATCTGAGTCTGCTTACTGGTCCCTCTGCTTACAGGGTGCGCTCTTCACCCTGTTACTCATTTCACGTCCTTTTCTCCCCCACGTACCAAGGTGACCCAAAAAGCAGAGCTAGGTGCACCTTTGTTTTGCCACTGTTGGGCATTGTGATGGCCTGACTTTTTTATAGTTAGAGTATGGAGCCAGGTTCTCTCTGCCTCCTCCTTCTCACACCAGTCCTAGATTTTATCACTCCTGTTCGGATGGACACAAACCTGATAACTATTGCCATAGACAGAAAGCCTAAAGGGATAAAGGAATCCAGTGACAAGAGGACCAAGCCACCTGTTACTACTCCAAATTATGGCTGGGTTAGCCATGTTCTTCACACAGACTTTGTTCTCTTGCTTACCCATTTTTTTCATCACAGTATCAAATGCATCAAATCTAGAGTTCCCCATACCAGACACACTCCTTATTACATACCTGTGAAGACAACAGATTTCAACCTTTCTATTGGGCTTCCTGTGGATGCCACCAGCTTTTTGGGAGGCAGACAACTTTTATGCACATGCTGAATACTAGTCTAAGAAGCTATGCATAGAAATCATTCCACACATTCTACTATCTACCTGCACAGAGTACAGGATAAATGAGCAAAATATTTAGCCCACAAAGTTATAATATTCTGCCCACCAACAGCATTTGCCAGGTACCTATCCAATGATGAGTGTTTCTCCCTTGCCCAGTTCACACGTCCAGAAATAGTAACTATGATGCTATTTTGATTTTGTTGTTTTCTGGTATTGTTAACATTTCTCTAAATAATTTTTACAGTTGTTTTTGAGTAACAAAGAAAAGTCAGAACTACACTTTGAGATTCACCATTCTAATATCTTGGTATTTAATCAACCTGTAATATAATATTGATTGCAAATGCCCTGGAGACAAGAGATTGGTACTTTTCTTTAGAGCAAATACTTCATATAGCTCTTCATTGCAGAGAGAGCCTTTCAAATGTTCTGATGCCAAATATCCATCTGGCCCATGGGCTCGCTCGCTTGTGCAGTCAGAATTTTATCATTGATTCTGGCAGGAGTGAAATGGGACTCCTGAAAGAGAATATAGTTTAACTGTTTGATGACCAGCATGAAGTGCAGCAGAGGGCAAAGGGACTTGGATTATAGATGTCGCTCCTGAGGACTATGAAATAAAAGACCCACATGTGAAAAAAAAAAAAAAAAAAGATCTCTGTCAGGAGGATCATAACATATAAAACATTTTACCAAGACTTCAGCATTCCATTTTATCACATTTTAACAATTACCTTGCAAAACCACAAAACCCTCTCATTGTATGTCAGCTGAGACGTGACCAAATCCTGTCAGCTGCCTCCCTTCACTCTCTCCATTGCTCTCCGCTGGAAGGCCATGTCCCTGCTGCAGGCAGGGCTTGCGTTGGGCCAGTGCTGGCCACCCTCCTGCATACTCAGCCTCTACACCAACGGGACCAAGCTGAATTGCAAACTTTTAATTCATTCAGCTCTTGTTCTTGCATCTCCTTTCTTTTATCTTCTGGATAGCCTACATACATTCATAAATGTTTACTAACTATATACATATAAAGCTGTTATGCTAATCATTACTCAGTCTTATCATCTTACTCCATCTTGTCTTTTGAAACCCCACCAGGTAATTAGCCCACGCTCTGGTTTACCCCTACAAGTGTGTATGGACTATTCACACTTCACTGATGCACATCATTCTGGGCAGTCACTGGGTACCTTTTAATTGTTTGTAAAATCCAAAAGAACTTTTCCGTTTGTGCAATACTGCCAGAACACAAGTTATTCCTGTCACCTCTGTAGCTAGTATTGTGTTGAAGTGAGAAAATGCAAACTCCAGAAGGTATTTTGATTGCTCAAGAAAAATGCTTTCCACTTAGACTGCCTTCTCACTGCCCAATCTCTTTGGGACAGCAATGAGTTAGAGGCCGCCAGAACTCTTTCTAGGCTCCTTAGCAAATAAGGCACATCTTTTATTTTGTGTGAGGGGTGCTGAGTACAGGAAAGGGAGGCAAAAATATCATTCCTCCAACACTGAAAGGAAGGCCCAGAAAGTAGCTTTCAGAAGCCCTTTTTCCTATGAAAACAGTAGCCAGCCAGTGCTCTCTTCCTACCTCTCCATCACCTTAGTACCAGCCATGGAAAAGGGAGACAAGAATCTATCGGTGTTTGTCTCACCTAAGGACAAAAGGAAAGTTGACACTGCAGGAAACATAAAGGAGTGCCGAGGGTCAGCTGGAGAAATGTTGCTCCTGACAGAAATATGACTTGAACTGTCATAAAGGGCTAGTGGACATATTTACATCTCTCCCATCTCTCCCATAAACCGTTAGTATTGCACTCACACAGGAACTGATCAAAGGGAACTCAGAAATCCGAAGATTGCTCCAAAAACTCCAAACTGACTTTGATTTTTTTTTTTTTTTTATTTTTTGATTCTTCAATCTGTCAGTTCACTGAAACTAAAGGCACTAGTCCTAGTGCATACAATGAAAAATATACATATATCTGGGCAAGATTGGTGCCTTATTTTCTTCAAGTCCAGGACATAGATTCAGACCTTAATGGGACCGAACTATTATTTGAAAAAACACTTCTACACTTGTGAAGACATGCTGATAAGCTGCAGGTACAAGAGTTTATACTTATTACAAAATTATCACACATACTTTTAGGCACTGTCCTTTCCAGTCCTCAAAAATCCTGCTGCTTTATTGCATTAGATTTCTCATCCATTTGCTGTAGCAACTTCAAGTCATTTGATAGAAGAAGGGGTAGCAGTTTTAAACAAAAAAAGGGGAGTTATAGACATAAGATGAAATTTTTCACAATGAGGGTGGTGAAGCACTGGCACAGGCTGCCCAGAGAGGTGGTAGAAGCCCCATCCCTGGAAACGTTCAAGGCCAGGCTGGACAGGGCTCTGAGCAACATCATCTAGTTGAAGATGTCCCTGCTCATTGCGGGGGAGTTTGGACTAGATGGCCTTCAAAGGTCCCATCCAACCCAAACTGTTCTATGATTCTATGGTTTACCATAAAGTCAGAATAAGAATACTTAGACAAAGAAGCTTTGGAGAGAACTCACAAACATGACTATAGGCCAGGGTTCATCAACACAATTAATGCCATATTCACAAGCTTGCTCCATTTCAGGGGATGGCTACAGTGCTCAGTTCTTTGAAATTGGCTCCATAGAAATGTACAGGTTTACCCCTCTGCAATAAATGACAAAACAATACCCTATTTACGTCCTCGATTAATGTAATACCCTCCTTTCTTGTCAATAGTTCCGCACCTGTAGGAGGATGCTTGTCTAATCAGATGTTGCTTGCCATGTCCTGGTTTTATGAAGTTCGCTTTGTTCTGCTGTGCGGTAATTATATTTAAATTTCACAGTGTAAATGAATAAACGACACTTTTGCATATATTAGTTGCAGAAGGTCTTAGAGTTAGTTTGTTTAGAAGTTAAAAAAAAAAAAAAAAAAAAAAGAGGAGAACGGATTTAAGTCACCAGTCTCCTATTACTGTGGGCAGACCACCACATCTGTGCAGAGCGATGGAGCAAGCCAAGCAATAATTTACCAGGCTACTAAAGAGGAAAAAATAAAACGTTATCAAACATTTAGTGTTACTGAAACATTTATAGCCTCATCATACAAGCTGTTCTGTACCTGAACAGCCTAAAACTCACACATGTGTTATACAAACAGATTCTTTCTGTGTTACAGATAATTCAGACTCAGTAATCACTTTTTTCAAAAAAGTATTTTTGTCGGGGGAAAAAAAGTCAAATTTCTTGTGTTTTCAGGTATTTACTTCTATCTGTGCTAGAAGAAATGAGCCTGCCAGGCATAAAGACACACTTTATAGCTCAGACTTATTGATAATTCTATGGAGAATTCGTATGAATCTGTATTTTGTGCTTCCTTAGTTCTGGCTGAGTTGAAAGACTTGATTCATAATTTAAAATATTTATTTATTTTAAAAATCATTTTAGTTACTCTAAAGGAAAACTTTAATCAGGGAAGCACTATCAGTCTTTTTAACTAGGGTGGCATAAATAGTGTCTTTATAATGTGTTGCCTATTGTACGTAAGGCTTGAACTACAATAAGCACAATGCTCCTTCAAATTCCTCCATCTAAAAGAAAGGCGATTTTCTTTATTCAGGCCTCTCAAACTATGGAAGAAAGGGAACGGAGCTAGATACAGCTCTTTGTAGTAACTGCTTTAGATGTGAAGGTTAATCATAAAGCGCAGCACTCTCTTTAAATGTTTCAAAATGTAAAATAGAGATGCATTCAGGCCTGCCTCATAAATGAACTATTCTAGTCGAAACTTTGAGAAATGAATTCCTGGCTCTGCTTCTTTTTACTGAGAAAGAAAACATAGTGGCCTTCTGGGGCAAGATCTTTAAAGATTTTCGATGAGATTTATGTGGCAGAAAGAGCTCTCAGAGACAAATCGATATAACTAAGTACAGCGCTCTCATACAATCACACTGATCAAGAAAACCGTCTGCATCATCAGAGGGCTGTCATTTTCTCACTTGCATTGTGTGAGATTGCCTACGGTTTCTCACAACATTGAAACCAAACCCTCTGGTTGACAGCAGCCAGTGACAACCAGGGGTTCAGGGCAAAGGAGCTGTATCTTCTTGAGTTCGTAGTTTGCTATACATGTTTCTTTTTCTGACAGACTCGAGATTCCCTTTCCCTGGCACTGCAATGCCAGTGCAGGCACATTCTCAGATTACAGCTGTCCCTCTATTAGATAATCTTTATAAACAAATATGAGGCCAGAGATTGCAAAGAAAAGCATATTCTTGCACTTTTTGTATGTAAAACCTAATTCTTTATTTGGGGATATTTTTAATCAGTCTATTTACAAAGAACAAAAAGATAATGCCTTATCTTGAATTGCTACACAAGACGTTTCTGATCGTCAGTTCTTCATTCTCTCATCATCAGATGAACTGATCACACGGTGTATTTTTCCTTGGCTCCTTCTACTTCATATTAATTCCCCTTGGCATTGCTCCGGTTTTCTTTTGCTGCTATTAGGCAATTTTGGGTTGATATTGCTGAGGAACTGGTAAGGACAGGGCTCTGCTGTTCTCAGCACCGCATGGAGAAAATGGTAGTTCCCACCCCAGCAAACTCACCAAGAACAAGTAGCAGATATCGGAAAAAATTCAGGTTTAAACTGGTAAAATTAGGAAATTAAGGATTAGTCACTCAGCCTGCCTGGTCACTTCTGAAAATCCTGTTAGACATCTACACACAGGTCAATGTGCTTAAATACAGCTGTAAGCCTGTCCTGGCCTTTCTTAAGTGGAAAAGCATCCAAAGCAGGACACGCATACTGAATGCCATTCTTGCATTTTAATTGCAGAGCACAAACTCGGCTGCTTGTTCAAATGCACAAGACAGACTCACATATGTACCACAAGTTATGCAGAACCTATGCAAGTCTGGGCAGCTTGCAAATACGATAGGCACTAGTGAGAAATTAAAGTGATGGGACTGCAAAGTCCTACTTGAAAAAAATGAAGGCTAAAGATTTTTTTTATTTTTTTATAACTGCGGAAGCTGGCTTAGCAATGCAGGAAGTTTGCTGCTGATGGACATTAAAAGCATAAAACAGAGTGATAGAAGAGAGAATATTATGCAGTATTTTGGTAGAAATGTCTCTCAGCATTTTAAGGTCAGTTCTACTACTTAGCTATTAGTCTTAAACATATGAGAAAAAGATCACACATAAAATTAGTCAAAATGCTTAGCTGTACTGGTGATAAAAAAAGATGGGGAGCATACAAATTAGGGGAAGAGAAGAAAAAAAAGAAAGGAACTGAGAAGAGCAACACAAGGGGAAGAAGAAACCTCAGGAGGAAAATGAACATAGCCTGTAAATATCTTCAAGGTAGCAATGTACATGAAGCAATGCAATTAATGCACATATTCAAAAACGCCAGACCAAGAATAAAATGATGAAGCAAGCAGATCTGTAAAATTTAAGTTTTGAGAGGAAACAAAGAAGAAAGTCTTCCCTGGTACCCTGTCTATGATTTTTCTCCACAATGGTCTGATCAACTTCAGATTGGCACAGTGTTCCAATTCTGTTACTTGTAACATACCTGTTTTCTCATTACACCTGCTTGTTCATATTTTTTTTTTGCTTTTGTGACAGCTGACATCAGTGCTATTCTTTTTTTTCCCTTTTTTTATCTTGTTTGACTCCTCATCAGTTATACTTCAGTCACCGCATCTCCTTAGCTCATCATTTTGTTCCATTTCCATCCAGCTCCTTCAATCAGTATACAGACACAGATGCTTCTTTTGCAGTGAGCACTGTTTTGACTGTATGTTCCTTCAGTTGCATTTGCCTCAAGGATTTTGGGTTCTGTCATGTTCCAAGAGACCCTGCAGCTGTTCAGGTGTAAGAGGCAACTGTTAAAAGCTGTGCAAATGGATGATCCTTGTTCAGCGGGGGGCTGGTTTTCAATAGGCCTTTTCTTTCAACAGACATCTGTGTTTCACTAAGTACATTATGATTTAGTACACAGTATAGATACCGTTTCATCAGCAGTATCTCCTTGATATTTTGACAAACTGTAAATTCATGCTTTTAAAGTCTCAGTTGCTCGCATGCCAAGGCTTCATTTCAAGGTTCAACTTTCAGCTCAATATAGATGCTTATTAAAGTCAAGGAAAGGACCCTATCGACTTAGATGGGCTTAGCCTGAGACCTTATACTTCTATTCAAGCTTAAGTAACACAGAACATAAATTCGCCATTTGGATCCTTTACTGTGCAGTCAGTACAATAGCTTCCGCTTCTGCTACCACAGATGGCATTCTAATTCAATGGTCTGTTTTAAGTCCTCACAAAACTCTCCATACCTTTGTATGCAAGCTCTCAAAAATCCATAACAAACTTACACTTCCAATACTATAAGGTCAAGAAGTACTATTTTCTGCTTTTGCAGATGGGCAATTAACTCAGTTAAAAGAGGAGCTGGATGCCTACATAACCTTGATGAGCTACGCCAAAAGGACTTCGGTGGTGTCCCATTAGCCCCTAAGCTTTTCTTGAAAAAAGCACTTGAACCCGACTTTCCCAGTGTGTGTCTGTAATGCAGGGGAAACTGGATGGAGCCACAGCACTGCTATGGGTGCAAGGGCAGGTTGGTGCAGCAGCTCATGTTGGGCCAGGGACGCTGATGGAAGGGGAGGGACAGGAAAGACAAAGTTCAGAGTCCCTTAACATTTTTCTCCTCATTTTGGAATTCTAAAGTTGCCCTTGCTGGTGTTAATTAACAGATACACATGCCAGTGCTAGAAGAACAAAGCAGACTGCAGTTTTTACCCTGCTCTCACGTTTTCCATAGCAGTGACCAGACCTCTGTATGTGACCTCTATAAATGCTCTCTCATTACCTTCCTGCTAATTAGTCTCATTTAATTTATGAGGTATATTATCTGGGGATTTTATGTGGTTTAACACATCAAAAAATAAAGCTTCTTGAAATTTGAAAATACTCTTACTTTGGAGAAACTGTCACGCCTCTTCACATTGGCACATAAAGGAATGGTTGAAGGAGTCATGTGGGGATAAAGAAGTGTCCTCCTCACAGCAATGGCTATGTAAAGTGTTAAGGAGGCTATGCCATGCTGGCTTAATTTGAGCATTTGTGTCTTATTACAGCAAAATGCCACAAGTGTTTAAAGCCTAGGCTCAACTCACCTAACTCTGGGCATTGGACTAATCAGAAGGATAAAAGAGCTGTCTCCCTTTGGTTCTCAGACAAGAGTGGGTGATTCATCCTGCCTAAGCCATGGCCTAGTCTCTGGAGATGTTGCTTTCCCTCTCCACTTACCACAGCAGGGGCCTGGGGACCACAGCTATGACTTCAGGGTCTACTATTTGGTAGGATGGGTTTCAGCCTTAGAGTTGAGTACGGTAGATGAACTTGCCAGGAGCTGAGATTAATGCATTTTCTTTTTCTATAGATGCAACTTGCTGCCCATTCTATCTTCAGACATGGCCCTTAAAAGCCTGTTGTTCATTCTGTCTTCAGACATGGCCCTTAAAAGCCTGTTGTGCCAACCTATGCTTCCCTCCGCCACTCTGTCTGCCTACGTGCATGCAAGCTGCAGACAAATATTACTGAAAATTCATCCTAGAGCAGCAGAAGCCGAATCAGCACACTTCCTCCACTATGTTGGCTAAAGTACTTCAAAAAACACAGGCTATTCTGCAGATCCAGGTATATTCACAGGTCTCTGGCATTCACCTTCAGCAAAATAAGAGCCCTCAGTCTTTTCTCCACTATCCCCTCCTTGGAAATGTGAGAGGGATCAACGGGGATTAAACTTCTGAAAGTTTCATGCCAGAAATCAAAAGAGGAGCTTCTTATCTCTGTTCACTGGAACCTCTTCTGATGGATATCTCCTCCAGACTTGCCTTCTCTACATATGCCTCCTTGTAGGGAA